>JAJJMA010240704.1:0-12396 GCA_023529015.1 Papaver nudicaule
ATGATAAGATCACATTTTATGGACCGTGTCAACGTGATTGACCCGATAGGTCATTTATGTATATTTGGGCTAATAGTTCCAATTGTACCGAGATTATGGAAGCCACCTTGGCTAATAAGCGAAGAACTCAACGATATAAGCCCAAGGGAAGCCCAAGGCATAGGATAATTATTATCAGCGATAATAATTATTAATTAGGTATTTTATTTATTTTAATTAATTATTTATTAAGAGTTTATATTTGTTAGGAATTCTATTTCAGGAAGAATATTGTTTTCTTACTTTACAAGTCTTGTAGCCTATATATAAGGCCTTATTAGTTCATTGATAATGAATAAGAGAAATATTAAGAAAATTGTTATTGTTTGGTTTATCGATTCTTGAATCGTAGCCTTTTGAATTCGTTTCTGCTGGCCGTTGGTTAAGAAACTAAACGTTTCTTATCACACTAACACTAATCCACAATGTAGCCGATGCATTGATGCTAAAAGGAGCCCTGAATCTGGTGATATTACATGTCATGGATGATGTGATTGCTTAAGATGGGAAAACAAAAATGAGCATGTTCCTGTGCTTTCTCGTACCCATGGGACACAGGTACTAGAGTTGTTTATGTGAATCATAATGTACACCATACTTTGTGACATATATTTGGGCTTTCACTGACTCATCTCATTATTTGGTCTTCTTGTAGCCAGCTACACCTGCTGCTTTAGGAGAAGAAATTGCATTTTTTGCTGCTAGATTGAGCAGGCAAAGACATCACTATCTACAGTTGCTTTAGTGGGCAAGTCTGCTGGCGGTTCTGGAAACTACAACGCTCATCTTATCGTGTACCCTGAGTTAACTGGCCTCCATACATGTAGAGCAGTCTGTAACATCTCTGAATGAATGATGCTCGCCTTAGTAATTAAATATCTGGATCAATGCATTGAAATTCTTGCGGAGCCAATACAGACTGTAAACATCTCAAACTTTTTGTGCTAGAATCTAGATAATTAGATAGAGGGACCAATACATTGAATATATAACCAAAATTGATATTCATGTATGTATATCGTATACCTCAAGTCCTTGCAGTTTTAATTCTAGCTGCCTCCCTTCACCATCTTTCTGAACTTTATGGATTTGTCTTTTACTTTATCAGGTGATGCCAGGATACGAAAAGCTGAAGGAACTAACCAGAGAATTCATTTTAGGTCTGTAGACGCCCGCAGATGCATAAGTTAATCTATTGGAATTTACACTCCACTGTTAGATCGGCAAAGCAACCAAATTAGCTAATGGTGTAGGTCAGTTTGCAAGAATCATCTAATTTGTGTGTTTCCAGATGTTCAAAGTCCTCTGTTTCCAATTTTTTTGATTCCATGAAGTGTATACACTTGTATCAACTGGGCTTTTGTTTCAATGAAGAGTTTTTTTATTTACAACTGTCGTCTTCTTTTCTACCTTTCGTGGTACTTTTTTCCCAATGTCGAATGACCAAATTTGACAATCTGCATAAGAATTTGATAATTGGCCGATCAAAATGAGCCGGTGGTATTGATAGAAGGCCTGATGGTAACAGTGATTAATCACTTCACATATCAATTATACTCCAAGAAAAAAGAATGCAGTAGTATTAGTTTGTGGCTACTGTCCCTCTTTCTTTGTCTTACGCTGATAGAGTTGCTTGTTGCTTATAACGCCGCAAACCCTTACAACCACCGGGAACAGTTACTGGGTTAGTGGGTTGAACCTGTAGACAAATGGGAACCGACGAAACGGACAATAGCTCGTATGGTTTTCGGCAGACCTATGGTAAGGGGACACCCGTTAAGCCGAATGGACGAGGTCGTGGTAGATCCATCCAAATGTCCATAACCTTTGGATGCATCCCCACCGTTGGATATGATGATCAATCTAATCGCTACGCTTCTCTTATATGTACCCTAAGAAGGAAGGGTACTTTAAAGCTATATTTGCAGCAACCGGAACATCTGAAAAACAAACTTCATTTTGTTTAGATCTGAAATTTATCACTCAAAATTCTCTTTGGATGATGAATTATTCTCCAAGAATCTCGCTTTCCCTCACCGATCTAAACCACACGGTTACTAATTTGATGATCATACCTTTAAAACAGCCAGAAGAAGAAGATGATGATGAAACCTCTTTAATATTTCGACTAATTTTAAACTACATGAAACCCATGCATGACTTATCCTCTGTTGCAAGTTCTTTCAATTTAATTTGGCCTCGTGATTGAAGTAACAATTGGGTTTTTTACTCATGGAAGAGTTTTCCTCCATATATACATGCAAATGTAGTTTCTGGTATTTATCTTTAGTAGTATTTTTGCCGACTGGAAATTTCAATTTGGAGTACTTTTAGCATTCTAACCAAGGAAAATAGAATTAAGCTTTCGACCAAAACGTTGTTTCCGTTACATGATTAACCACTACTAATTTTCCACTGTCACAAAATGGTGGGTTAGTGGGTTTTACCTGGATAAGAGCATCCGACCTAATACACAATAGCCCACATGTGTGCGTTTTGGTATCCATTACTTTTGAAGGCATCTCCACCGTTGGATTATCAATCTAATCTCAAGCTTTCTCTTATATATACCCTAGAAAGATAGGGTAATATTTTCAGCAGCCATAACATCTGAAAATCATGCTTTGTTTTTCATTTTGTTTGAAATTTCTCAGTCAAATGGATGATTACTCTTTCAAGAATCTCACTGATTTAAACACCAATGTCACAATTAAGTTGATCTCCAATTTCCCTCTAAAACAGCCAGAAAAAGAAGATGAAACCTATTAAATCTCTTGCATATGATTCACACACAATTATATTTCCTCTCAAAAATTCCTCTCGAAATTCTTTGCTGCGTATTCTTTAGGAATTTCGTTGTTTCTCACAGATCTGAAAAACACTGTTGTTTTTAATTTGATGATCATTATACCTTTGAAACCGCCAGAAGAAGAGAAATAATAAGTAAGATGAAACCTCTTTAATATTGTTGATAATGATTCAATCACATAATGATATTTGCTCTCAATATTCAAGCTTATTGATATCAGCAGTTTATTGGAAGGTATGCATGGAGCGATTACTCTATTAAAAGAGGTGAAATCGGGGGTGAAGTTTTCTGTAAGAGAGATGTCATCCAAAATTTGGAAATTATGTAACATTTTCTTAGTGTTGGTATGCTTTCTAATACTTATGTAATCCAAAAATGTTGTTGTCTGTATCAAATTTCTTGAGCTTTGGATTAGTTTGTTGTGTGGTTTTGTTGAATTGTTTGATGAGTCTTTTCTAGTTGGCAAACAAGTCTTAATTTTACCAAGAATTTGCAGGACTTTAAAGGGAAGTTTCTATACCCACCGAGAAACTTTTGAATGGCATCTAAGAAGTAGTATCAAGAAGGACCGTGAGCACAAACGATGGAGCATGTTTACAGATTGATTTCTGGAATCCTGAGCAATGTTTACAAACTTAGCTGCAACTTTCAACTTCCTGAGTGCAAGAACTTAACCGAGAATGGAAATTCAACCCGATAGAACCAGCCGTGTTTTGGAGTTGAAAAGGAAGATGATGAATGTAGCTGCTGCATACCTACAGTTCCAATGTAATCACTTGGACCTCTTTGATTTGCAGTTTTGTATTTATTGAACTTTAGGGTAATCAAATATTCCGACTTGTTTGAGTCTCTGAGTCGAATTTTAGATTTCGTGTAGCACCTCTAGACCGGTATTAAGAAAAAGGAATAAGGTGGTGTTTGATGTACCTTTCGCAACACCAGTTTGTTTGTATATACATATTGCTAATAGAATTTTGTGAGGTTTGAATATTTCTCAATGGAAATAGTTGTCTGGATCCAAGAGACAGTTTCTTACTTAAGCAGTCCTAATTTTTTTTATTCAAAAATCTTTGAGAATTGCTCAAAACTTCTTGACCATTTTGACCAATTGATCCAGATTTTAGTTTTACAATGGTACATGATACCTACAAATACCTTGTACATCACATCTTATTTTCTCCCTGATTTCAGTTGGCTGATATTTTCATGTCAATGTTTGAGTAAAAATAGAATTTGCCATTCTGAACAGTTACTGAAATTGATGGGTCTTGTCAGTTTAATCTTTAGATATAAAGCATGACTATTGAAGTTTTTTTGCGAGTTATCACCTGTAGATGTCATATTCTTTTTTGTGTTACAATAGAGAGGAACGTTATACCCAAAATCTTATTGTGTAGTGTGTACCATATATTTCTAATACAAGATTATTTATCAGAGTATTTTGATTCATAAAGTTAAATAGCTGATGCTTTAGAGGTAAAAAATATAACTGAGTTGTCAATCCCATCCGGAAGTTGCAAAGGTCATCTTTTATTTCTCCAATTTCATATGATTCTTACGCTTCTTGTTGTTTTCAACGGGGTAGTTGTCATTAAGCGTTGTATGATCTGTTCCAGGCACTGGAGTTCTTTTCATTTTGCCCGAGGATATCAACAATGTAGTTCATGCATATTGCTGCTAAAAGGAGCCTTGAATATGGTGTTGTTACATGTCATGTATGATTTAATTAGAGCCTTGCTTAATTATGGGAATAGAAAATGCTCATGTTCCTATGCTTTCTCGTACCCATGGACACAGGTACTAGAGTTGTTTATCTGAATCATAATGTAAGTAACAATTTGTTTTTGATTCAATGGAGAGTTTTTTCAATGTGGGCAAATGTATTCACTGGGATTTATCTTTAGTGGTATGGTACTCCTTCCCGATGGAAATTACTGTAACGAATCTGATTATTGGCTGATCAAAATTGGCCAGATGGTAGCCAAGACTAGCTAACCAACATTCATTTCAATTATATTTCAAGAAAGAGGAACTTTGGAGTACTTTTAGTATTCGTATCGGAGAAGATGGAATTAAGCTTTGGTCTCAAAATGGTTCCATTGAAGTAGCAGCGAAATATGTTCTTTTGTAGCTCTTTGTAAATTGATAACGCCGCACCATTGCAGCCATTGCCAATAGTCTTTGGCAGGAAAACTACACAGGGTTAGTGGGTTGAACCTGGATGGGTTAGGGTATCCATTACCCTTTTAAGGCATCTCCCACCGTCGGATGATCAATCTAGTCTCTAGCTTTCTCTTATATGTACCCTATAAGAAATATCTTCAGCGGCCGTCGAAACACATCTAAAGAATCATTTTTATTTATATCTGAAACTTCTCGGTCAAAATTGTTTGTGGATGATGGATTATCATTCTTCAAGAATATCGTTGTATCTCACTGATCCGAGCCTTTCTAATACTACTAATTTGATCTTAAATTTTCCCCTGAAACAACCAGAAGAGGAAGATGATGATGAAACCTCTTTAATCTTGTTGTTTTGGATGATTCACTCGCACAACGATATTTCCTCTCAACACTCAAGTTTTTCCCATGTTCTTTCATCAATTAGGTAAACATCTCTTCTTCTTTAAAGGGTACTCCCTCCGTTCCAATTTACTTAAGGGTTTTAGGATTTTTTCATGTTCCAAATTACTTGAGGGTTTTCCTATTTTCCCCAATTTTTTCCTAAATTATCCTTACTTTGGAATCACACAAAACATAGGAAATTGTAAAAAGATTGACTTTTCTTTAATATCCTATATATTTTTATTCCTAAAAACATAATACACTAGAACCTATGAACAAAAAGAATTAAAAACTAGGAGAATTAAATGTATTAGGGAGATATTATTAAGGGTAAATTAGGGTAGAAAATAATCTCTTTCATTTTTCTTAAACTGCGTGAAAAACTCAAAACCCTCAAGTAAATTGGAACAGAGGGAGTATTATTTTTACATTATTACTGAATTGTTTGATTTTAGGGTCACAAATGCTTTTTGTGTTGGACAACGGAGAAGAGGAGACTCCCTAAGCTCCCTGAAACAAAACCCTTAGTATTTTGGTTACTCATCCAGGAATCTCAGAAATAGGCAGTTCCTTACAATCCTGGATGTCAAGTTATCCGTAATCAATCAATGGTGTCATCCAAAATTGGGTAATAGTCTCGGTATTCTTTCTACTAGTTTTGTCGGCCACAAAGTTGTTGCATTTATTGAGTCTTTACATTGTAATGAATTGTTTGAAATTGCAGAATCTTAAAAATAGGCGATTTTACACCAGAAAACATTCCTATGTCAACTAGGATATAAAATTAAGAAGTGTGAGAACAAATGATGGAAGATGTTCAGAGATTGTTGTGGAACCATGAGCAATTTTTACAAACCTCTGGACACTTTTCAGCTCTCTGCGGTGTTATGATCATGATTCGTAAGACATATATACAATCTACAACACCAAGCAAGGGGTTGTGAGTGGAAGAACTCAACTAGAAGATGATTGAGATGAAATGAAAAGAAAGATGGTGAATTGAAATTGCAGTCCAAATGTAATTACTTTAACGTCTTTGATTTGTAGTTTTGCATCATTTATGCTATTCGCTTATTATTTGAACATATTTATGCTGAAAATGGGTATCAGAAAGCTCCAATTAAATTGATATCATTACTAATGGGTATGGGTATGGCAATCTCAGTTCCATATATACTTTCGGATTCTCTCATTTTCTCAGATGTCTTTAGGGCAATCAAATGTTCTGAGTCATCCAAGTGTCTGATCCGATGTTTAAGCTCTAGATCATAGTTAAGAAAGTTGATCAGGGTAGGTGGTGTTTTGATGTATACAAACTAGCTTATGCATCATGAGTTTGGTTGCATTCATTTTTAGTAACTACTAAGTCTCCAGCGCTATCTAAAAGGATGTCATATATTTGACTTAGTAACTAGAATAAGAAGGATTCATCCTGGCTACCATATATGAATCATATAATTTAGTATTCATAGCATGATTAGCTCGTTCTCAAGTGAAATATCAGATATATAATACTGATTAGTTTTGACCACTAAAAGGGCGTCTTGTTGCTAAACCTGAACCCACTGCCATTGCGAATGGTCTCACTATGGATCCAAATACATAAATATTACAAGTCTACAAGCCTACACAGTATGCACAAGCACAGCACAGTGTATGAGATAAATGAGAGAATAACCCCGGTTCGGGTTGAACCTAAATAAAGAGAATCCGACTTAATTTACAATAGCCCATTCTATATCCGCCAGGGCATCCATTACCATATCTTTGAAACGGACAATAGCCCATATGTACGCCTTAGGTATCCATTACCTTCTGAAGGCATCTCCCACCATTAGATGATCAATCTAATCTCGAGCATTCTATTATAAGTACGTACCCTAAGAAGATGGGGTAGCTATAAACTATTTTCAGCAGCAGGAATATCTGAAAAACAAACTTTCTTCTTCATGTTGTCTAGATCTTAAAGTTCTCACTCAAAATTCTCTCTGGGTTATGAATTATTCTTCAAGAATCTCGTTTTCCCTCTCTGATCCAAACCCAACAGTTACTAATTTGATGATAATTATACCTCTCAAACAGTCAGAAGAAGAAGAAGATGAAACCTCCTCAATCTTGTTATTTTTGATAATTCACTCATGTAATGATATTTTCTCTCAAATCTTAAGTTTAACCTGTCATTCTCATTCTCTGGTTTCAGGTATGCTTCTCTATTCATTTTAGTTTCCATTTACGATTCAGTTGTTTGATTTTAGGCTCATGAATGCTTTATGTGCAGGAGAGTTAAGAGAAAAAGGAGTCGCCGTGTGCCTTTGGAGTTGCAAAGTTAGATGGTCAAATGTAGCTGCTGTAATCACTTATACCTCTAGGGTAATCAAATGTTCTGAATCGTCTGAGTCTCCTTGTTGATTATTTTATTTTCCCTAGCACCTCTAGACCATTATTAAGCAAATGTTCGATGTATACGCAGATCCTAACTCACGCAACACGAATTTGTTTGTATACATTTTGTTATGTACGATTTTGTGAGGTGAGAGTCTTTGCCAAAACTTTTGACCAATTGTTGCTTACATTTGCATTTTTTTCCTGATTTTAATTGGTTGAGATTTTCATGTCTGTGTTTGAGTTTGTTGGAACAATTGCTGAATTACGCCTGCAAAATATTCATAGAAACTAAAACCAATTAACGTTAAGATAATCATAAATAAAATCAGTAACGTTACGGCTGAGTCGCGGACTAGGTCGCTCTCTTTAAGGTGTTTCCCGACTCTGCTTCTTGATTGTGCTTAGCAGTTCACTTCTTGTCGTAAACCCTATGGGATAAAACAGCCGAGTTGATCTCTTACACAATCACTCTTGCACTTAGAGGATGTGAAACTTCTACACTTCATTCTTGCTCAGAAACTCATTTAGAAAAACAGAGATGTTCACACTCTTGTTTTTCTTTCTCACAAAAAACTCATTTTCATTTTCTTTAAAAACTCAAAGTAAACATAAAGAAAAAGCCTCTTAATTTTTGCAACCAAAAAACAGATTTATAGTCAAGAGTTTCAATAAGTTTAATGAGAAGTTATTATGCCATAATTAGCACAATAAACACCCATTAAGCATGAAACGGTCAAGCCATAATTAACAAATTTAATTTCTTGTTTTATGAAAAACTTTATGAGTATTAAAACACTTTAGTTGGATATTAATAAAATGATTTTACAAATATATTCCCAACAATCCCCCACTTATATTTTTAAAACCATTGAGCAAGAACCTATATAGTTATGCATAAGCAAAGGTGTCGCCTGACTTGAACCTTTACATAGTGCTAAACTTTCTGAATACCATGGTGCATAGAGTAGCTCGCGCCTTGAACTCTAAATGATACTAGATTATCCAACACACACAACTATATATTAGCGTAAAGTCTAAAGCCAGCGCATTATGGCCCTGCGCTATATCCCAGTTTCATGAATGATCTAGAGAACTGCCCAATTCTCATAGAAAGCGGCCACACTTCCACATTCATATAGGTGAGTTTATCAAGAGTACTCCTGTAGCTAAGTACCCCACTCTAAATAGAGATATAAACATCATTAAGAGTTTAAAAAATAAATTAAACTCAACCTTCACTCGCTTCAGGATGTCATGCCGTGGGATGAATTCTCTAAAGCATGATTCTCTCCATATCATCGGTGACTTCGTCTAGTCCGTTTTAACCTATTTCTAGGTTCGGTATCCATCACTAATGACTCAATCTCGTTGGGCATCATCCCATAAGATGTATACGACATCTTTTCTCTTGTTAATCCTTTCGTCAAAGGATAACGGAAAATCTTTTCAGATTTTATATAACCCATTCGCCTATGCAATCATTTGTGACTTCGTCTAGTCCCTTTGAACCTATTTCTAGGTTGGGTATCCATCACAAATGATTCAATATCAATGGGGTCTTACTGTTATAAACAGTTCTAATGTAATATCCGCGGTACTATCACATTGAATCTTCCTCTATTTAGTAGAGGACTGAATCTCTACATCCCATAGATGATTCTCCTGAAAGGAAATCCCAATCAGCATCGCATTCTTAAAAGATTGCGGTAAACATTAGATAGTGTATTTGTAGGTTTAAGGTTCATTTCAAACACCTTTTAACCTTCCCAACGCATTACCAATTTTTCCATACTAGGATTATTGGCAGAATCCATATACAAAACCCCCACTACAGGAGAAATGTATTCAACCCCCACTACCGAGGAAATATCTATATAATCAATCACGTAGCAATATAAAATATGCTACCATACTCATTTCGTCAATCACGTAGCAAAGAATACATACTATGCTACCATACAAAATTTTGGTGCTTTCACACGATGTAAAATACATTAGTACCACAATCAAATGAGTGAAAACAAATTCAAAATCAGATTATATTTCATTTTCTTCACACGTCTTCTTTCAATTAAAATGAAATAGATCCAAAAGAAATTCACTCTCAATTCTAGAAATGCATCCTCAATTCTAGATATCCAAAATCACACTATCTTCCCCAAGTCTTTTATGTCAAATAGTAAACTAAGCATGTTCACTGTTTTCATCAAAATCATATGAGTTAGAATATAAAATTTCAACACAACTCCTATGCATATATAACAAAGATTATTATGCATTTCACTTTCATCAATTCTGAAATCATTTAGTCAAGTTTTACACTCAAATGCTCCAAAATTAGTTTCAGAATATATATGATGATCCATTTAACTTATATGTACTTTGTTCTTGAAGAAACTACAAGGTTATCATGCTAAGTCTACACGCACTTGTATATTAACTCACGCATTCAATTACATTTTTCTACTTATGATGTAACACAAATCATATAATGTAGAAAAGAAATATCATCAAAACAAGGAAGGGAGTTAATCAAGAAACATGACATCAACGTATCAAACAAATCCACATTCCCTGTTAGCCTAGTTAAAATATTAGGCTCAAATAAGCCTTTTCCAAGTATTTAAAAATTGAAGAACTAAATGTTTTTCAATCAAGGTACAAGAAATGCACTGTTAGGACTAAAGTTCTTCTTAGTCCAACTATTTATGTGTCCTTTTCTAGAGTCAATCGTAGTGAACTTGGCATTTTCATTTCTTTCTCGTCTAGTCTAAGTTCAATGTTGGTACAACATAGGATAAAGAACCCCCACTATTCCTTGACTCAATCAACAATTTCATAACAACATCAATGTTTCAAAAAACATAAATTGAAATTTCATATGCAAATAGCATTTCTAACTACGTTCACTTACTAAATTCCACTGACTTTGTTAGAAGTCGGAATTCGATGTGTACCAATTATTTAATAACTTAAAGTTTCTTATGCAGATTGCATTTCTAACTTTGTCCATTCAAAATTCCGCTGACTTCGTTAGAAGTCGGAATTCGGTGGTTAATGCCAATTTACAAAACTAGAGAAACTTCTCTTTCATACATAAATTAAAAATGCAGTTAATTTCTAAGCGCATCTAATGTGTCTATGGTCTATGTAAAGTTCACGATAGAACTTAATGTGTCTATGGTCTATGGTCTATGTCTAGGGTTCCTGTTCATACAATCATGGTGTCTAGTTGGCAACTAGACACCAAAATCTGGTGGTGTCAAGAAAATAATATTGGAACTACAATCTGTCGGTGTTGGCAACGGCGGTAGCGAGGGAGGTGGTGGTTGCTGGAGGCGGCGAAAGGTGGTGGTGGTTGTTCGTGGTGCAGGTGGTGGTGGTTGCATGAGGAGGTTGTGGTGGTGGTTGGTGGTGGCGGCGGAAGGTGGTTGCTGGAGGGGGTGGTGGTGGTGGTGGTGGCGGTTGTTGGAGGAGGTCGTAGTGGTGGTTGGTGGCGGTGGCGGCGGCGGCCAAGGTCGTGGTTGTTGGTTGTGGAGGTGCGATAATGGTGGTGGTGGTGGTGGAGGTGGTGGTTATTGGTGGTGGAGTCGCAATAGTGGTGGTGGCAGCGGAGGTGGTGTTGCTTATGGTGTCGATGGTAGGAAGTGGATAATATTTTTTTTGTGTTTTTGAAATAAATAAATATTATGTAAAATAGAATGAGAAATAATTACATAAGAGAGGGTATTATAGGAATGAAATTATACTAGGGGTATTTATAAAGTTGAATAAGGTTAAATTTTTGGGGTTGAAATTATATGGGTATTTAATTAATGTTCTCCAATCGGAGAGGGGGGATTTTCTTTATTTCCTTGCCTAGCTACCTGGGCTCGTAGGTAGTGGGCTTCGGTTCAAGTTTCATATAACTAGGGGTGAGCAACGGATGCACGGATGCGGATTAGGGGTCATCCGCACCCAATCCGTCAAATGGTGCGGATTAGGAATTGGAACCGTGTCCGCACCCATCACCCGCGGATTTGTGATCCGCGGATTTGCGGATTTTGCGGATTGGGTGCGGATTATCCGCGGTTTTCAGAGAAAAAAAAACTGAGAAAAAAAAAACAGGAAAAAAAAAACAGAAAAAAAAAAACAGAAAACTAATACATCATCAAGTCAAAATCAGAACCGAGTTCATCATCATCAAGTCAAAATCAACACAAACATTCATTCAAAGCATAAATTGAGCTTAACCCATTCTTCTGAATTGCCTTCTGAGCTCTAATACATCCTCAGTTCCCTTCAATTCATCTCCATCCATAGAATAAGATCCAGAAATCGAATTCACAACACATCAGAATAATAGTATCATCTACAAAATTAGATTTCCATAAACATAGATTCAATTCATAACACTAAAATCTCATTAAACAACCACAAATTAAAAACAAAACACAAGAAAAATCTGGAAAAATATCTTATCTTTCCATAGATCCGTAAACTCTGATGTTCTCCTCCACCTCCAATCAATCAGTCTTGATTCTTCAACTCATTTGTCGCATTAGCTAACAGAGATCTAACCTAAACTCATAGCAAAAAAATTCATCCCAATTTCCAAT
>JAJJMA010240729.1:0-14275 GCA_023529015.1 Papaver nudicaule
AAAATTTATTATAATTAACTTGATAATTTATAAGATTATAAGTTATTTAAATATTTAAAAAACATTTTTTTAGGATGACGTAAATTTAGTGTGCTAGCACAGCACGGCACGGCACAGCACGCTTATTCGTGTGCCATGCCCGTGTGCCATGCCGTGCTTTGCTTTTGGCTAAAAAAGCACAGCACGGCACAGCACGTTAAAATTGTTGGCACAACACAGCACGACACATGGCACGTAAAAGCACGCCTTCGTGTGCCATGTGTCGTGCCGTGCCGGCACGTTTTACACCTCTAGATGGGGGAGGAAATTGAGTTGGATATATTTGATGAGAAGAAAAACAATACAAGAAAACATTAAACACATTTCGATGATTTTTGCGGCATAGCTTTCCTCGACAACTGAGTCATTGAACTACAATTGCAAGCGCTAGTTATACAATTGTTATGCTTAAAAGCACCATAGTTCAATTTAAATTAGAGAACTACTCATTGCTTCAACTTAAAGAATTTCAAGATTGAAATTTCAATATCACAAAAAATAAATTAGAATTTTATTTTTTTTCGATTTTGATCAATTTAAGATGATTTTTTTTCAAATTTCTTCGATTGGAAATAATAACAATTATTTTTTATACTGATAGAAGAAAATCGAAAATTTTAATGGAATATCGATTAATTTCTAAGTTTGAATTTTAACCCAGAAAAACAGACCACGTGTGAATCAATTTCAGGCAAAGAAGAACCGGTAGGGTATGGTTTGCATGCCCATAACTGAACCCTCTAAGTTTTTAGAATCAATTAACTTAACTAACCCACTAATTTGATTAGCCGATGATTTCAATTAAATGAATTAACCTTTGTTTAAGGCTAATTTGATTTGCCCACTATAGCTTAACCCATGCCGACTGTGATTTTTTCAGGTCCCCACAGAGGTTGTCAAATGCACCATCTTGCGCAACTAAACTTAAACCATAATATGGAAATTATGGGATGGGGGAAGAAATTGAGTTGGGCTTATTTATTCGGAGGAAAACCAAGACAAAAAATCAAAGAAAACTTGAACAATTATGATCATTGATGGAAACATCAAAAGCGTCGGCTATCAAGGTGTTATGATGATAGCTCGTAATATACTAGATGACCGCTACCACGGTGGGAGTGGGCTGCCCGACCGAAAAAAAAGTGTACGTGAACTTCTGACTACGGTATACACTATGCACAATTTCTTCACGTCGGTAAGATGTAAGATGTACCAAATAGTAAAATGTATGGCTGGATGAAAATTATAGCGTCTTCAAATTGTTGTTTAATAATAATTGTGGTCTTCATTTTCTATACCTCATTAATTTGGGGGCGAGCCCATATTTAATGGGGGCGAAGGCGAATCCAAAATAGGGTCACAATGAAGTAAAGAGGTCATCCCATATGGAATATATTTTTTTAAATACAAAACAACCCTTCATTAGTAGAAATTAATAATATGATTAGATGTTAACTAAATTTGATTAACAAAATTTTGGAGGGAAAATTAGTGAAAAATGATTATGTTTAGGATAAAAATTTGTATGATTATTATTGTTGAGAGAGAGAGGGAAGTGAAGAAAAAGAAGGAGGTTTTTGAGGGAGGGAAAAAAAGTGAGTGTTCATCAAAAATGGGTGATTTGGGAACTCAAATCGATGTGGGTGAAGCTTCAAACGGTAGAGATCAACCTCAAGCTAGTGTCATTACGAAAGAAATGAAAATGGTGATGTTGCATGATCCACGAATTTTAAATGATGAAGAACAAAAAGCTCTTGCTTATGAAGATCCTATGGAGGAAAAAGAAGACCAAGAACAGTCACATGATGAATCCACTGATGAAGACAATGAGGTATGCTTTCTAAAATGACATTTTCATGTGTTGAATCAATGGGAATGCAAGAACTATTGAAACCCAGGACGAACAATCGTCAAGCAATATGTCCAAACTATGACGATATAAGTAAATCGTCACACAACACATGACGAGCTTGCCGAGTCTGTGTAAAAACACACTCAGAGATGATAACTCGTCATGGTGCAGCAATAACCTTGACGAGTTTGTAGCATGGGAAAGAGAACGTACTATTTTCTTCGGTAAGTCGTCGAGGTTTTAGGTAAAATCTTGACGATTCTGGGTAAGAGAAATCCATTGATCTGGTTGAAAAACTCAGTAACTCGTCAAGGTGGTCGTATAACATATGACGACACAACCCTACTAATGACTAAATCGTCATGCAGATATCAAACCTATGACGATTTTTTATGTTAAATTTCCAACAATTGTTTGGTTTGCAGGACTCTGGTGATGACGATGGAGTGATAATCCGTCACATCCATCACCACGGTTTCAAAGGAGCTAACCAAAAAAGAAGTAATTGCCCATGGGATAAGGATGAGGATATGGATCTTGTGAAGAGCTTCATTCCTATCTATCATGAATGACCCAAAGAAAAATATTCAATGTTTTGGAAGAGAGTGAAGCAAATATACAAAGGACGCACCTCGAATACTAGACGTCGCAATTGGGTTCAGTTAGCTAATAGACTCGCCCACATAAAGTCGCATATCCGTGAGCATTATATAGTCCTTAATATGGTCCAAGAGACACAGAAGAACGGTGATAGGCCGATTGACGTGGTGAGTAGCTCAACATGCTTTCGGGATAGTATTTCATCAGAGAATTTGTGTACGTTTGGGATGAGCGTAATGGCGATAGCGAGTACTGTTATAAGGAGCACAATACAAAGCTAAAGAAAAAAGCTCCTAAGTTCGTTAAGGGAGTGTTATTTGATGATGAAGACTTGGCTTACTAGCTTATTATGCAATCGTTGTTAACCACTTTTTGAATACTAGAGAGGGTAATATGTTTTGTGAATTGTGATTATGAAGTGAGCTCCCTTATGTCCCAACATTTTGCGGGTTTTGAACCTATATGGTAAATCGACATGGTTTATGCAGAAACTGTGCCGACACTGAAGAAAATATGTATACACTGTAACTGTGAATTTATCGTCATGGTTTAACATACTACCGTGACGACTCAGTTTGTAATTTTCAAAAAATTTGACCGTTGGGGTCTTGTTCTATAAAAAGAAACTCATCTCCAACACAACTTACCTCAAACTTCTTTTCTTCTCATTGTTCCAAAATACCAAAACAAGTTTCTTGTTCATTTGAAGGTGAGAAATGGCCGGATATGGTGATGGAGTATGGGAAGAGAGCGAGGATGTAGAGCTTGTCAAATCATTCGTTAGGGCATTCATTGAAAGACCATATGAAATGTACTCTATGTTTTGGAAGAGGGTTAAGGAATTCTTAGAACAACACTACGGCAATTATAACCGGCGCTAATGGACACATCTTGCTTTCCGCTTCGAACGTATCAAAAGGGATATCATCGGGTATAACAAGATTGTGGAAATCGTTAACGAACACTACCCTCAATCTTCTCGCAAATTCAAGGTGAGTAGTTATCTAGTTTCTTAAAATTTGCTAACGAAATTTTGTGTATGTTAATCTAACATGTCACTCATTCACCTCTAGAAAGAAAGAATCAATGCCCTATGGGAAATTCGTAATGGTGAACCTGTGTGGATGTTCGGGAAGTGTTTGAAAGTGTTGAACAAACGTGCTCCAAGGTTCATGTCCGATTATATTATGTACGAATTGAGCGACGACGCGTACTAGGTGGTGTTCTTTAGAAAAGAAATGATGTAATGTGCTTTTCCTACTAGAAATGTAATGTGGTTTTCTACCTTATGTTAATGAAATGAACCTTCTTGTGAAAATCGTCATGAAATTTACATACTTAATGATAAATCGTCAAGGAAACACCAAATTTATAAACAATCGTACTGCTTTTGATTGGAATCGTACTGCTTTTTAATTTTATCTTGACCATTTCTGAATTAGAAAACGTAAATCGTCAAGTTATCCTACCATACCATGACGATATAGTATCTCCAAAAATATAGTCCCTGTCCAAATTTTAAGGAAAATCGTAATGGTTTTAGGCAAAATGCGTGACGATAACTTTCGAAAAATTATAAATCGGCAAGGACTTTATCATTACCTTGACGAGTTAGCGTTAATAATTTGAGCAACAATCAAGTAATACCAATATTATTCAAAACAAGATAAGATGCATTACATAAAAACAAATAAAAATCAAAGCATTACATAGTTAATTCCAATTGATCTTACATGAAGACACTTACTCTTTATTATAACAATTATTAAGAAACGTGTTAAGGAGACGGTAATGTTGTTCGAACTCGAAGTTCTTTCCTTTCCAACGAGCCCATTCCTTCAATGCCCTAGCCAGAATTTCATCATCGGTATATTCCTTGAAAATATCTCGGATCAATCTCCTCAGGTGCATAAATTCGTCGACATTTTTGTGTATTACACTCCATCGCGCCGACAACCCATTTACATCTCATTCAAATTGGGTACATTGTTCGTCGAAGGATTCTTTAACGTAACTCCACAATAGTCCCCAATTGATCCCAAAACGACTCCGTTTAACTTCAGCCGGTTTTGGATAGTACAACATGAGATATCTACAAAAACAATGATCTTCATGCCACGTAAATGGAGCACAACTTGGTTTCTTTCGTGTTGAGCGAGGAGGAGATAATGGTTTTTGAGATAGAGTACACTTATAATAATATTCATGAACTATCTTATGAGTGATGTTTCGATATTTGAGATCTGCGAGTAGGAGATGACGAGTTGAAGCAGAAAATCTCGTCAAGGTTTGATGCCCAAAAGCATGACGAGTTGTCCTAAAATTGGGACAGTGAGCATGTTTTGGGAGGAGCAAAATCGTCAAGGTATTCCAGCCTATCTTGACGACACGAATTCACCTTATTCCACCAATTTTTCCCAAGGTTTGAATCGTCAAGAAAATAACACTAACTATGACGAGTGGAACGAAATGCAAAACTATATCGTCAAGCTAATCCAAAAAGCTTTCCGATTTTTGGCAAAATTTGGACAGTGAGCATGTTTTGAGAGGACCAAACTCGTCATGCTTTTCGCACATTACTTGACGATTTCATGTGTACTCTTCTTCTCCAAAAATTCACAAGGCTCAAATCGTCAAGGAAACGATGAATACTATGACGAGTGTTCGCATGCAAAGGAAATAGTCTAAGTTGCAGAAGAAATCTCGTCAAGCTTTTTGAAATAACCTTGACGAGTGTTCATAATTTTTTCCCTGAAACTGAAAACTCGTCAAGCTCGATGGCACAAGCTTGACGAGTTTTCTACTGTGAGTGCGAAAAATTGAAACCTGAACCCTAAAATCCATCGAAACATACTAAAAGTTACGTAAGGGGTGATTCAAGTAACTTACCTTCTCAATCTTGCCATTTCTTCCTCGTTTTTATCCCGTTCTTCCGGTTCTTCTTCAACAATTTCTTTTTCGGTTGAGGTGGATTTTGAAATTGTTTCATCAATCGATTTCCCCTTCAAACGAATGAGGAGTTTTGGTTTTTCTTTGGTCATCTTTGTATTGTATTGAAGAATTGAATCGTCGATGAAAAAACTCGAATCGTCGATTACCACGATTAATTGAATTCGAAAAAAAATTTAGGTCGTCACGGTTTTTGTTTTTGGAAGGGTGGGTTTTTGTTTGTTGTGAAGGATAAGTAGTAGAGGAGGGTATTTGAGGTTTTTGATTTTTGAGTTTTAATTTTTGATTAAGATTAATTTGGTATTTAAAATTAAGTATCAGGGACATTTTAGTATTTGCACACAATTTTAGCACCCCTTATAAACTGGGGTGGGATATTTGAAGTAGTGCTCGCCCCCATTAAATATGGGCTCGCCCCCAAATTTGCCAGGTTTCTATACACTAATAGAACTTGAGGCTGATTCATGCCTACAAGTATGTCACCCCATAACATTTAGTATCCGTCGATCTATCAAAATCACACATTGAATAGTAATACCATGGCATGGACAGATGGACCAGCTAGTCCCAATGCTACGTGTTGCAACATGCGTCATTCGTGAGACAGGTGTAAACAAAATCTTATCTCATAATTGAAACAAACATGAGAACTTAAACCTACATTATCGACATTATCTAGTCCTCGCATGTTTCTCCCTCGTCCCTTTCTCTTTAACAGAAAAGTTACCATTTTTTTTCTCTTTGGAGCAAGTGGTTATTTTAGGTATGGTTGATTCTAAGGGGACTTCAGGGTGGGGAACGATGGAGTGAATCACTTCTCTGGGAGATTTCATGGTTCATGGTGAAGGAGAAGACGAAGAAATTTTAACCTGTAACAGTAATAAGAAAATTATATTTGAAGAAATTAATAGAGGGAATTTAGAGAAGCTAAATTGTTCATCGAATTGAACTGTAAGCAAAATTGTATGAATTTCTCTGTCTCTCATAAATAATTTCGATGGATTTTTCTTTATTTTCTTTCGTCCCTTTTCTCTGAAAAAGGTAAATTGGTCCAATATAGAGGATTACGGATTGAACCGATCCATTTTTTCCGTCTTCTTTACCGGAATAGCTGAACAACAGCTCTGTTTTTTTTTTTTTGCTGATTGATTGATCTCTGTTTTCCAAAGACTTTGAGATTGTGAAATTAGACTGTCCAATAGGTACTATTAGTGAATGGGTTTGTCATTAATTTCATCATCAACTTTTCAATTTTTGGAGGAATCGACAGCATCTTCTTAGTTTGAGAAAATCGATGCATTAAAATCATCATCTTCATCATTGATTGTCAGAAATCCATCATAAATTTGAGGACTATGGATGTTCTATCAGAAAACGTTTAATGGAGGTTCTAGGTTTGAGAGAGAGAGAGAGAGAGAGTTCGAGGAGGCAGAAGAACGGAGAGAAAGAAGAGAAATGAGGATAAATTAGAATTCAGTATTTGCCCTTCTTGTTCTGAGAATTTACCGAAACTAAACGAAGATCCAAGCAAAACGAAACTTAACCAAACCGACGGCGGTAATTGCTTCTGGGGGTTTAAAATCCTAAAATCCAACGGATTATATGAATAGTACACACGGAATTTTTCGTTCCATTTTTTCTTAATCCGACGGTTAAGTTTTAAACTTCAGTAAATCGACGGCGCTTAAAGAGGGAGAGGTTAATGTTTTAAAATCCAATCTTTTTGTGTTAAATCATACACTAAAAGCTCTAAGTTGTAAAAGCCCCTACGTCGCGCGGTGACAATACCACGGCTTTCTATTGGTCGAGAAAGGGAGTTTGGGAGGGAGGCATTATGAGAAGGACACTTGACTTCTTTTGATTGGTTGAAAAAAAGTTATACTCCGTTGACACTTATTAAAAATATCACCCATGGTAGTGACGTACACTTACTTTACCTAACTCAAATTTAGACCAATTAAAATTTGACAAGTATGTCATAAACTGACACCGTTAAAAATTAGGTCACCCACTTCAAACTCGTGCCCCTATTTGGTTTTCTCACACACCCCCACGGAGCCTGTTTCAGTCTTTCCGCGTAAAATTAGATTTCTTCAGTCTTATTATGACTCGACTACACAATAAGATTCAACTGAAGAGGGGGTGCTGAGACAATCAAAATCAGGCAATGCTTCGTCCACAAACACATCAAGAATATAATAAAATCAATCAATGCTTCATCGAGAACAAGGGTGTTTCAGCTTCTTTGCAACACCCGGAAGATTCTTCTCATTCAGTAAGGCAAGCTCTCTTTTGGGGCTTATTCAGGTTAAGTAAATTGTTCAAAATTTAAAAAAAAAAAAACGAAAAAAGGCTAGGCTCAAAATCAAGATGGAAATTGGATAAAGGCAAGTTGTACATTCTTTTCGATTTTGTGGTATGGAATTTAAGGTTGTAAGGCAGTTTAATTGCTTCCCCCCGTCAATCAATTCCTGCAACTTCTATGAAGGGTTTCTTGAAAATACCATAAAAAGTAGATGTTCTCTTTTCCCATTAGAGTTCAACATGTGCGCTAGAAGGCAACTTTTGTGATGGGATTCTCGGCCTTGCTTTGTGCAGGAAATTGCCTTAGATGTTTGCTTCATCTTTAATCCCTGTTCTGGACAAATCCCAGAAATCCATAAGCCACAAAATCATTAAACTGTACTCACAACAAGAGGTATTATAATTCAGCACCTATGCAGCCTCTGATCACTCATCTTAGGGATGATTATATAAGGTAGATATGCCAACTGGATGTACCGTGTACGTACTTTCAACCATCGTTATGTGAAGAGCAAAACGCCGCATTACTGATTGTTAGTTTGATTTCCTCCCTATCGCTTTTTTTTTCCTAAAATAATTTTGGACTTGATTGTAGAGGAAACCATCAGTTCTCACACACTGAGGTCTCCAATTGTTTTTTAAAACTTCATCTTCGACTGTTTCAGACAGTAATTCTGCGTGTACATTCAGGCCGAACAACTTGGAATGGCCCATGTTTACGGGGGATTCCATCAATTCATGGAAGCCGAAACCGATGTCAGGGCCTACAGTTTGAAAGTAGGAGACTCATTTTTTAATGTACCGCATAGACCATACAACCACGGCGAACTCATAATTCAACGAAACAATGAATCTTTTTATCTTGGGTGTATCCAGAAAGGAAAGAGAGAGCTAATGCTCAGGGTCATAGGGAGGCATATGGAAGGAAAAACAAAACCAAGAAGCATGGGGTGAGCATACCAAAGTATATACATTAACAACAATGACTCCAAAGTGACTTTTTCCACTTTCTCTTTATTTGAACTTAGGGTAGATTAATTAAACAACCCTAAATATTCACCCCTTCACAATCACCCCTCCCTACTTTTATAATCAACCCTCCTTGTTTTTTAAGCTTATAACATTACTATAATACCCTCACTATAAGTGTATCCAATTAATACTCATTAATTCAATTTTTTTTCATCCTCCACCGTCAACACAACCTCCACCACCACAAACACAACCTCCGCCACCAAAACCACCACCAAAATACCTTCCACCACCACCTCCACCACCACCACCACCTCACCACCACTACCACCACCACTACCACCATCATCTCATCGCTGCCACCACGATGCCACAATCATCTCTGCCACCACCAATGCGCCATCGTCATTTCCATTGCCACCACCAACACAACCTCCACCACCACAACCACCCCAACCACCTTCTACAACCACCTCCGCCACCACCATCTCATTGCCACCACCACTTCCGCACTACCAACACCTCCTACCACCACCACTACCACCATTATACCGCCGCCACCACCACCATTATACCGCCGCCACCACCACCAAACCATCTCCACCACCACCACTTCCACCACCAGTAAAAACTTAGTGTCAAGTTGGCTACTTGACACAAAACGGATGTAAAGTTGGCAACTTTACACAAAGTGCAGTGTAAAGTTGGCAACTTTACACAAAAAGTTGTTAGACAGGAGAATTCCTAGACTGTGATTTTGTGTAAAGTTGGCAACTTTACACAAAGTGCAGTGTAAAGTTGGCAACTTTACACAAAAAGTTGCTAGACAGGGAGAATTCCTAGACTGTGATTTTGTGTAAAGTTGGCAACTTGAAACAAAGTGCAGTGTAAAGTTGGCAACTTTACACAAAAATCTGGTGTTAAATTGACAAGATGATACAAACGAGTGAACCCGGCGTGACTCGAACACGCATCCTCTGACGTAGAGTCAGTTGTGCTACCATTGCACCACAGATTCATCAAGTGAGGAGCATTTCTATGATACATAATATGGATTATGTGAACAACCATAAGGATTATGAACATGATATGGCCCAAGATTATACTTACAACTCAGTGACAACTCTATAATCTCCTTGTACAAAGCAAGTAACGCCAGACCAAGGAGGTAGATCGCCATCCCCACATGGATCATCTCCAACCCATGCATATACCACCCTCCATCCAAGTGATGCCTTGATTTCGTTTAAAGCTTTCACTTGAACCAAAATACAATTACTTCATCAGATTGGATACAGAAAACACTTGCATAGTTCAAATTCATGTATAAATTGAGTCCTTAACCAAAATGAAACAACAATTCAACCTCTTTGGGGTACCTAAATACAACTGAACCCATAGACCGACTGCTGAAGTGCATAATAACTAGAGAAACTAGTTGAATCAAAAACCTAACTAACTCTACACTTAACTCAGTGATATGAAAATGTTAGATCGAATTGAACTAAATAAAAAGCCAGAGATCTAACAAACAAAATCTTAATATTTCAAATAAAATAAATAGGGAAAGATCTGAAAGTTACCATCTCTTTTTCACCCTTCTTCACAATAACCAAGTTAAGCACTGAGAGGTCTTGGCTCACAATACAACCACGGACTGACTTCCTTCTCCTCTCTCCATTACGCCTTCCGTGTCCGCGGAAACAAGGAGTACCAGCAGAAAGAAACCGTCGAATTTAAAATCAATAACAGGAACTAAGCAAATCCAAAAGGAGGTACAGTTACACAAACGAAACAATGATTCCCACATTCGGCATACCTCTGTAAAGCAAAAGGCGAACTCGACCAGGAGTCAACACTCCTTGTTTCATGGGGAAACCTTGCTTGTCACACCCACCCATGATCTTGAAAACATACCCTTTGAACTCCTGTTGGAGACAACTCAAAATTAGAAACTCCCTTTCCAATTAGCACTAACAGAACAACTCAAAATGCACTATACAGTGAAACATACATCACCCAAAGCATCTCCACTGACTTCCTGTGAAATCCTCTTATCGTAAAAAGCCCTCCTACACATTAAATCAAATAACAACGCATTAGTGAGGGAGCTGCCCAAAAAATCACTCACATGCTCAACATTATGCAACTCCATACACCACAGTATGTGTATATGAACTGCAAATCATAATTCCACTTTATAAATTTATAATTCAATTTGAATAACAGTTCTATCACTATCAGAATAATTGAACATACTCAACTATACCCAAAATGTCGAATTAAACATACTCAACTATAATGAGAACTTACATACACAGTAATGTCACCGATTAGAACCGAGTCATGGTCATTAGAACTGAGTCGGCGATTACAGTCATATCACCCTTAAGTATAGAAATCGTGGAGCGCATATAATTCTGTTAATAAAAGATCATGCCAAAACACTAAAGTCAACAAACAGAATATATAAAAAACAGACTCACCTCAGTTCCGCAGCGTTGTTTTAGATTATCTTGGCAAAAGCTCTTGCCACAACTCTTCGTATGGTTTCCCTAGCTGAAGATGTGCCACCACCCTGCATTTACAATGCTAGCTATTTAGAAACAAAAAAGAAAAGCAAGTTATGTTTGGATAACTAAAGTTGCGGAAATTTCATGTACACATATTTGAGGTGTCATACGGATACTCCAATGTCACCCTTTGATCAGTATTTGCATAAGTGATATGAGTTTGAGAACTAGTTGTGATTCCTGTTGTATGTATATACACCTTAATATAGCTCAACTACTTAAATGTTCAAGATGCTCTTTCGGAAAACAATAAGTGCGTCCATAATCTTATAAATCTCACTATCAAACGCAGATGTGTTTGTCAACATACAGAGAACGTCATACTTTGGTAACACCAGTCACACATATACAAGCCGTAGAAGCTAATCGACCATGGACTGGTTAATATGATGGTGTTGTTTCATGCACATCGAATATAGCACCTCTAAGGAACAATTCAATCTAATTGCATAAAATTTGCATGCATTTCAACATAATTAATTTATCACATACAATTGGCATCACATACTATGAGATCTATTTCGTTTATTCAATTCAAGTTCTCAAATCAAGTACGGATTAAACTTGAAATAGGACGAGAATAAAATTCTCACCTCTTACTCGCCGCTGCCACCACCACCATCGTCATCTGCTCCATCCTCAATAAAATTCAACCACCACCACATCGTCATCTGCCACCACCACCATCGTCATCACCTCTTACACCAGTAACACCACCACCACCGCCATCATCATTGTCATCAATTAATTTAATTAGATAAAATACTTCACCAATACCACATCCACAACCACCATAATCATCAAATTTAAAACCCAAAACAGAGTTTTATACCTGGTTCAAGAATAAATCAATAATATCAAGATAATTCAATCAAACTAAATACCAAAATCAACATCGAAAATATCTGCAACAAAAAATTACCAACCTACAAACGGATTAGGTCTACAACTTCTACGAATCAAACATGCAATTCCAGATTCGAAAAATCGCCAGGAATCAAAACTTAGAATTCTAGATCTCTGAATCTGCAAAATTAGTTTTTGGTTTAATTTTTGATTTTTATTTTCTTCATTTTCGAACTTCATTGGTGACGGTGGCGGCGGTGATGGCAGAAGGAGGAAGCAAGAGTGAAGAGAGTGATTTTTTGGATCTCAAACACGGTGGTGTGGTGGTGGTGGTGGTGGTGGTGGTGGGAATTGCAGAAGGAGGAAGACAGTGGAAAGAGTTCTCAGATCTGAAATTAAAAGTTTAGTAGTAGCATATAAGGGTATTTGTGGGATTACGGGTAAAATCAGTTTCTGCAAGGAGGGAGTGGGACTTAAAATTTAACCCTACAAGGTTTATTGTGAAGACCCATCAAAAGTAGGGGCTTTTGTTCAATTTCCTCTTTGAACTTACATAGAGACAAGTTTAAGCTACTCGATTTGTGTCAGGGGCACTTGATTGGAAGAGGGGTTCTTGAATGGAGGTCCGGCAGTGATGGAAACAATCTAATTAAGTTTTTCCGCGATATTCTTCTTTGCTTTTAATTTAACTAAACTTCTGTCTATTACGATAATTCTTATGAGACTAGCAATTCTGGAAGAGGGATAATTAACATTCTGAATTGTCAGAGTATAACAGGGTAAGTGTATTCCTCCAGAATGAATAATATAAGATGGCTGATAAAAGAAAAAGTATGGATATTATAAGATAGTCATATGACAAATGGTCATACAGATTTGAATAGTGGGCGTGAATGTACAGCCTGGACACTTTTCACTACAATGGTTATAACGAATCAGGTAGCCGTATTGATAACACCTATTTACAGGAAGCTCCGGTCAAGATTTGTGTAGGTATCAATTCATTGGTTACAGGTAAAAGCTTAGGTTTAGACTCGAAAATCATTATTCATTCTTTTGAACAGGAACCAAGGACATTAGGCCAGAAAGGAGGAGATGAGTCCTCGGGATCTTGGACAGTCGATGAGTGTGTTATCGAAGAGTAATTCCTCCAGTTCTTGGACACCCGGTGAGATTGTCATCTCCCTTTGTTTCATTGCAATATAACCTTCCTATAGCTGCATATAGTAAATTCTGGATTCGAATGATATGGGTAAGGAATCATTATGTTTGTCAACGTAATGGAGACACTAGGACTGCAGATGTATTTGTAAGTTATTATATCCTTAATACTTTTCTTTCTTTGTTTCTTAAAATACTTGCACTGTGTGATGTGAGGGAAAGTATTTAACTGGGGTTAATGACTCCGATCCAGTTGACGAAATATAGTACCCAACCACAATGTGGTGTTGTATTTGACAATACTAAATCTTTCTACTGACTAATGTGCATTTGTGCATGATTCCTAGCGTTAATTACACTTAGGTGTACGCAATTCAAAGAAGAGGAATGAGAGGTATGTCTATATTTGATTGGTCACCGAAGGAGGCATTGGAGTATTAGATGGTGGGATTACCACATGAATGGGAGGTACTAGAGTCTATATATAATGGTGGCTAGAGTTGGTGGCATTGGAGTGTAACATAGTGGTATTGCCACAGGGCTAGAGGTATTGGAGTATATGGTGGTGGCTGGCTTTGCCAAGGGAGTCAACTTATGTTAATAAAACATTCACTTCACCACGATTCCAGGATGTGCTTATTCGTGTGAAATGCTATGGACACAAATTTAGGGAGAATGTTGATCATCTTGGACTCACTTATTACGGATGAGGAGGTAAGAACATTTTGAACATTTTGTTTGAACAAAAATGAAGTGAAGGTCAAAACAAAAGCAATTGAATACGAAGGATCAATGGAATGAGTTAAAATTTAACATCAACACATTATTTAGCATGAGAAGATTACTACGCGGCTGCGCCCGATGCGAAGCACGGGCACTAAACAAACGGAGAAAAAGTCCGGTGCGTAGCACGGGCCCAATTCTAGTTGAAAAAAAAGTCACTATTCAATTGACACAAATTCACCATATATAAGGTCCT
>JAJJMA010240730.1:7152-18045 GCA_023529015.1 Papaver nudicaule
TTCAGACTCGTGCATCTGCAGCCCTAGGTGGACATGGAACTCCACGGAAAACCCAGCTTCAATCTTCTGCCACTCTTCACAGTGGGTCTTCTCAGGCGCCGGCAACCTCTACCCATGGTGTTCACCGACGAAAGAAACCCTCTGTTCATGCCAGACCGCCTGCATCTTCCACGACTGATGCTTTTCAATCCTCTGCATCGAAATCAATAAGTACTGCACCCTTTCAATCATCTGCAAGCCACCCCAAATGCTTCTACATTCCTAAAAGTTCCACGGGAGGGATTCTGAAGTCTTCAATGGCTTCTCATGTAGGTGGTGATACATCCAAGTGTGGTAGTGTTCGTGTTCTTCAATCTTCTGTACCTACTTTTGCTGCTGCTGGTGCTCGTCTCCGCTTTTCTGCAACACCTCAACGTCTGCAAGTCCACCCTCCGGCGACGACAACAACTCTTACAGGCCATGCACCCCATGTTGTTGAAGTTCGATCTTTGGCGTGTCAAGTTCAATCTTCTGCAACTCCCACGTCTGGATGCCATCCTCAATCTTCTGCAACTCTTATGGCACCAGTTGAAGCCTTGGAAACATCTCACCTTGTTGCGACATATGATGTCGCAACTACATCTTTCCATGGTTGTGGTGTTATTGTTGATAATAACACTAGTACAACAGGTTCAGGGGCTGAAACTTCAGCAACTATAGACCCCAAATCCAGCAAATGTCGATGTCTTTTCCAAGGTTTCGCAGGCTGCAAATACATGCTTGGAGGATATCTTGTAAGTGTCGCGCAGGCAACACTATTCGCGGTCCGTGGAATGAGAACGAGATTGATTTCTTGATCCATGGAATACAGTCCCCAACTCCGGTTATTGCAGACAATGAATGCTTGGATGATGTCGCAACAGATGTGCTTAGCCTTAATCTTGAGTTGTTGGATAAGGTGTTGCAGAGCCAAATCACAACAGTCTCCAGTATCCCCGCCAAGTGTAAGCTTCACTTTGCTAGAACTTTTAATGCAGTCATTCAAAGGGTTGTTCGCAATCCCAATGATATCTCTTTGTGGATTCAGTTGCTACTTTTTCCTATTTTCACTCTCAGTATTTACTTCCCCAAGGGTAGAGAGGATGAGCGGTCTGGCAACAGGAAAAAGAATCAAATTAAGGCTATACACCTTGCTTTGAGCAAGTGGTCTGAACCCGATGGATGTATTACATTGCTTCACAATGTTTAGAGGAGCAATCTGCTTTACAAGAGTCTCGGCGTCAGAACACGAGAAAGAGCCAGGGGAAAAATCAGGAGGCCCAAGAGGTTGTTAACATTCGGCTTTATCGTAGGAAGCTAAGCAACGGGTTATACACAACTGCTATCCGTACCTTGACTTCTGGTGACGTAGCTCCTTCCAACTCAGGGACTTTACATGAATTGCAAGCCAAGCATCCTCACACGCCTCCTCCTTTTATACCTGAAGACCCTATAGTACAAGCACCCTTCATCGCGTCCAGGGATTTGGTCCTGAACAAGATGAAAAGCTTTCCTAAAGGGACCTCATGTGGTAGGGATGGACTTCGTGCCCAACACCTGATCGATGCGTTGAGCGGATCCGCTGCAGCTGTGTCAGATGAGCTCATCAATTCAATTACTGAATTGGTGAATATATGGCTTGCAGGTGGTTGCCCTTCAGTTTTAGGGGAGTTTGTGGCTTCATCTCCTCTCACTCCCTTACTCAAGCCAGGAGGTGGCATACGCCCTATTGCGGTAGGCACTATTTGGAGACGCCTGGTTTCTAAGGTTGCTGCTTCTCATGTTGGTAATGCAATGGAGAGTTATCTTAGCGATTACCAGTTTGGTGTAGGGGTGCCCTGTGGTGGAGAGGCAATTCTTCATGCTGTTAACAGACTTCTTGAGTCGAAGAGTGATTCTACATCCACTTCGATGCTTCTTGTGGATTTCTCCAATGCCTTTAACCTAGTAAGTAGATCTGAAATGATCAAAGAGGTAAGGAAACACTGTCCTTCTATCTCTAGGTGGGTAGAATTTTGCTATGCGGCTCCTGCTAGATTTTATTACATGGACAACACTTTTTTGTCAGCTCAAGGAGTTCAACAGGGAGACCCTCTCGGGCCCATGTTATTTGCTTTAACTCTACACCCTTTGATCCACAGAATCGCAGAGTCATGCCCTTTGGACCTGCAAGCATGGTGTTTAGATGATGGGACCCTAGTTGGCGACACATTGGTGGTGGCCAAAGCCTTGGAAATTATTCAGCAGGAAGGTGTTTCTCTGGGGTTGCACCTTAATGTTTCCAAGACTGAACTTTTCAGGCCTTCGGTTGATTGCAGAGGGTTAGTTGAGGGGGTTTTTCCATCTGATATATGCCGGCCTACTGATGGTGTTAAGCTTTTGGGAGGACATGTTAGCCTGAACCCCCAAGTTTGCAGGAATATGGCGGTTAACAGGGTTCGTAAGACCACTGAACTGATTGATGCTCTTCAGAAGCTTAAAGATCCACAGGGCGAGTTGTTACAGTTAAGGAATTGTTCGGGTGTCTCGAGGTTATACTTTGCTATGCGAACAACTAGACCTGAATATTTGGATATGGCACAAGTGGCTTTCGACGATCATCTCAAGCAGTTTCTTCGGCAACTTATCTCAGGAGATGGACTGGGCTTTGGGTTGCTGCAACATAGGCTTGCTACACTCCCCATCAAATATGGTGGGCTAGGAGTGTATACCATGGAGGACACCATGCAGTATTGCTATTTAGCTTCATGCTTTCAGACCAGATCTCAGCAGGAGAACATTTTGAGGCATTCTGGAGTGTCTGGTTTGAGTCCCAGTTTTGAGCGTGCCCTTGTCTCCTACAAACAAGCATGTGGTATTGAGAATTCTTCATTTTTCATTGAGGACATTGCCCCCCATTCTATGAGTTCCTTGGCAATCAAATACTTCGACGCTGTGAAGAATGCTTTACCTAATCAGTTTGTTATGAATGAGCGAGATTCAGCCTTGTGGCAGAGTAACATGATTAAGCATGTGCAAGACTATTTGTTGGCAATTCCGATTGAAGGGCTCAATCAAAAACTTGGGTCCCGACAGAGCTATCTTGCGTTATAGGCTTGGGATCCCTCTTTTCGGGAAAGGAGACAGTTGCACCAGTTGCGGTAGGGAGATGGATATTTTTGGGGATCATGCCTTGCATTGCGCGAGTGGTATTGGTCTCAAGTATAGACATGACCTGGTTTGTGATACCTTTGCTGATATTTGTTATCGCGCGGGTGTCCAGGCTAGGAAAGAGGTTGATTTGGGGTTCCTCTCAGATACCGAACTAGCTTTAAGACCTGCTGATGTCTTGGTGTATAACTGGGACAATGGACATGATGTGTGCATGGATATCACAGTTGTTTCACCTTTTACAGGTGTGGGGGTGCGTGCTTTTGCTCCGGGCAAGGCAATTGATGATGCTGTCATTCGCAAAAAAGACAAATATTTGGAGAAATGTACGGCTCAGGGCTATGGTCTGGGAGTGCTTGCTTTTACTACCTTGGGAGAGTTGGGTGGGGACATGGTGGAGTTTCTAAAGAGACTGCGCAACTACATGGCTAGCCATGATGGGAATGTCGTGGTTGGGGATTTTCTTTTTCATAGGATTGGGGTTGTAGTGCAAAAAGGGATTGGAACTCAGCTTGTTGCGAGGCTTCCGTCCAATTCTTGTAAGCTTCTTTCAGTTGACGGTGATTAATAAAATTTAATTTCAAAAAAAAAAAAAAAAAAAAAATTTCACCCCAACTTTATGTACAAACCTGTCAATAAAGTTGAGGAGTAATTCATCCACGAGGGCCATATATCGAATAAAAGATATAGAGTATAGCTTACAATATATGTCTATTTCTCAGTCGAAGAAATAGCATTGCAGGTGAGCTAATGTGTTATTTGGTCATGGAAGTTGTTGAAAGTTGGGCCAAATGTATGTAATTGTATAAAAACTCAAGGATATTGATAGTTTGAGAAATTACCACTATGAACGAAACGTGTTTTGAGCCCTCTCATAATTCTACCTCCCCTCCCACTATGCTGATTACCTAAATACCCTTACTAGTAAATGTCTAAGTTATCCCTCGATTAGCAATGAAATTACCAAATTGCCCTGAATCTAATATACACATAAACTTAATCACTCGTTGTTTTCTTCTCCCAACATAAAAAAACACCGCAGCATCAACACTTCGGTTCTTTTTTCTTCTTCTTTGTTTTCCTTTCATTTCAATCGAAACTACAGCAACAACCGTTAGGGTTTTTTTTTGATTTAACTTTTGTTTATCGAGATTCAATTTGAGTATAATTAGAGAAGCGACAATTGGAGAAATTGATTTTGTTGATGTAAGAACTCTTATTAGGTATTGACTGAATTGTTGTGTAAAACACTAGTGGAAAATGGCTTGGTTAAGTCTGACTAGGGCTTGGATGAAGGTCTGACCAAAGAAGCTTTTTTGTATAACGCAGCCGTAGTCAGATGTATTTTGAGTAAAAAAAAATAGTCTAAGTAAGTTGTTTCTATTGAGGTTATATTAGTAAAAGCAATGCCTAAAAAGTGGACTTTGTAAAAGTCTGCCACCGTAACCTTTTTTGCCTCTACCTTAATTATCTTCTTATCCTTTCTCCCCTCATCTTTTTCCTCTCTCACTCTCCGCCGACCTCTCTTTCTTCTCTTCCTAACAGAAAAAAAAAAAACCAAGCAAAAACTCGATTTCTCAGAAGATCCAAGCAAAAACTCGATTTCTCAGAAGATTTGTAGGTAATAGTGAATACAAATTCTTTATTTTCGGTTTCTCTACAAACTTAGTTAAGGTTTTACTGATTTCTTTTTTGTTTTGCTTTGTTTGTTGTTAGAAGAGGCTGGATTTCTCAAACAATATGCAGGTAGAGAAGAAATCTGATTTTAATGTTAGGTTTTTGATAATTTTATTTGTTTTTGGTGTTGCAGTTAGTAGAAGACTTACAGATTCAGCTGGATTTCTCCAAGATCTACTGGTATAACATCTCTAAATGGAAAACCCTAATTTTTTTTGTAAGGTTTCATGAGTTGTATTGATTCTTCATCTACTGTTCTTCATATTTGTTGATTGGGTTTCACGAAATCAACATCAGGATATATAGTTAGGGTTTTCAAAGCTAATCTTTGTTAATTGGTTTGTTAATTGGGTTCATGATTTATGGTAATTTATGGCTGCACAATTTCATATGACTTAAGTTCTAATCTTAGAGCTACAGGGAAGCTCTTCCACAGTGGTCTCACACACAAGGTAATGTATCTAAATCAATATGTAGCTTTGTATATGATCAGTAATAGCTGAGGATAGTTTCTATTGTGGATGGGTATATTTACAGGCTATAAATCTTCCTGAACTAGCAAAGTAGTGAAGCTGATGAGTAAACGTACAACTACCATGATCTTGATATCTCTAAGGTAGAGGAGAATCAAGGCAATAACCTTTAGAACATATAGGATTCTTATAAATGTAAGAATCCTTTCTCACCTTGGTTAGCATTCATATCTTTGATAAATGTCATAGGCTTTAAATGGGTTTACTGACTTTTTCTTCCTTCTTGGCATAAACATATACCTAATGTTACATGTTTACTTGGATATGTTTCTTCAGTTTTAATTCTCTCATGTAGTCTTGTTACTTGGAGACCAACTAATAACCTTTTATTTATTTTTTCATGTTAGGTGGGTAAGAGCTTCAAAGTAAGCTTGAGCATCTAGACTGCCTAAGGAAGATTCTCGACAAAGAATTGATTACAGAGCCTTGCTCAATAGTTGAGAAAGTTTAGTTGGCGAATGAAGGCATAAATGGTGTAATCTTGCGGGTAAAATGCTAAACTGTATGAATAATGTTTTCTGGCAGTTAGGTTTGTAAAAGAAATCTAGATGGAGTATTAATAAACTTGTTTGCAATTGTTGAAGCGAAAGAAAGGTGGTGATGGGAATTAACCGACTCATTTCCTGCCCCCAAAGAAGGAATAATCCCTGCAAGTGGAGGCAACAAGTCAAACAAATCTCCAAGATCTATTGGGTCAGTTCATGCTATTCTTGTAGCAACTAAATAAATATCCATTGTAGGTGGTGATTATTTTGTAGACGTACAAACATTCTTCGATGAGTTTGATGTGTTGTCTTTTTTTTCCCCACTTATGTTGGAATCACAACTGGGTTGCATTGCTCTAGTCTGTAACTTTTATTACTTTTTTTTTATGAACTTAGAGATGTAGTTTGGTGAAGTAATAAAATCCAGTAATAATATAATTTCGATTCAATTTTAAGAACAATTTCATGGTTCTAATATTAATATTATATTAGATTCAGCTGAACAGCTTTTGATTCAGCTGATTCAGTTTCTATTTTTTTTTAATAAAATATGATCAATATAAACAACTGGTTATGTCTGTCTTATCAAACAACTGATTATGACAGACTTTTTATTCAAATGATAAATATCTGACCGAATCAGACTTAATTTCAAATAAGTCTTCCAGGATACAGCCGACAAAAACAGACTTTTTTTGGGTCATTAAGTCTGATTCTAGCATACTTATCTAGGCCATTTTCCACTAGTGAAAGAAATTGATTGAAGAATTCAAGAGAAATGGGTATAAGGAAAGTAGGAGAGTACGAAGTGGGAAGAACAATTGGAGAAGGGACTTTTGCAAAAGTGAAATTTGCTCAGAATACCGAGACTGGTGAAAGTGTTGCTATGAAAGCTCATGATAGTACAACGATCATCAGACACAAGATGGTTGATCAGGTACTTATAAAAATCCAACCTTTTTTCATTTCCCCTCTTTCACTTGTACTTCTGATTTCTAGGGTTCTTGAAGTAATTGATGATTGTAGACTTTGAATTTCAGGTCAATGAGTGAAGGGTTTGGTTAGTTTGTATCTGTGTCCAATATCATAATTTCAAAATTCAGATTTTACAAGTTTTTTTCCATCAATTCGAGTGTTTTTAAAGTTATGTCTGAGTTGATAATTTTTATGCCTAATTGTGTTTAGTTCACTAGATTCACCAATCTGATACAATTAGTGCAACTAGTATGCATTTGGCGTCTGTGTGTTTGAAGTGTTTAGCTTGCTTATTGATCAAGAGGGAGATATCAATTATGAAGCTTGTTATTGTAAATTATCTGATGGATTAGAGTCAGAAATACGGAGAATTAATTCAACAGTAGTGAATTTGGCAAATTGTGCTGAAGAAAATGTTAAACTTAATAATTCTAAGAATGGGCGAGTGATGCATGCTTACTGATGGGATGTATATGATGTATAGAGCGTATTACAAGATTCTAAGTATGTTGCGCAGTTCATGATTCTTATGTTTCATTTCGAGTTGAGTCCTGGTAGTTTTGTTTTTGATTTTTTTTTTTTTTTTTTGATTAGTTACTGTTGGATTGATATTTTTGTGTGTTATTGTGACTGAGAGTAGCGAGGTTGGATTGGGACCGTTACTGGAATGCAGATGGGAATGGAGATCGGGTTTATACAATATCACGGGCTCTGTCTCTAGTAAGTTATATGCTTGTAGTTTGTAAATCTGATTGAAAATAAGGCTATATCGGATCTGTTGCATCTCTTCTACATTTGGATGCCCTTGTTCCTTTATTGAACTTGAAGACTTGTGTTGCATTGTTAATCTAGCTGATTGAATTTCGACTTTTCTTTTCTTAATAATTACTAATCATGGGCAGTTTCAACATTTCTGACATCCATTTCTTTACAGATTCTTGATGTGCTTGAATTGGGTCCTTCGCATGTTGCGGTATGCTTTTTCCTTCTAGATTTACAATAACTCTAAGTATCTCTTTTTTTTTCTTCGTCTTTTCTAAACTTTCCTTACAGTCTCTTGTTTGTATTGTATTTGGTATTCATTAATTTCTATGGTAGCTTGGTTAGTAATTTACTCACGAAAGAATCAAGTCATTTTGGGACGACTCATCTAAATTCCACCTTAAGTAGCTCAGTAACTTATCTTGTGTTTGTTATAAATTATAAATTTGTATGGGAATCCGTAAGGAAGAAAGAATGTATGGGAATGGCCTAACAAGAAGAGTAGCCATATGGTTAAAAGGATCTGGGGGCTTTTACCATTCGCCATTTGGTGGACTATATGGAATGAAAGGAACAACAGGCATTATATAGGAAAACGAAGAACCATTTCGCAACTTGTAATATCGGTGAAATGCGCTCTTTTCAATTGGTCTTTAGGCACTAAGCTTTTTGATGGTTATTCTTTGAGCACTTTGATTTGATTTGTAACTGGAATGCCGTAACTGGTCTTTCTGATTTGTAATTTTTTTTCTCCCTAGCACTCATCTCCCTGATGAGTGTTAAGCTCTTTTAATGAATTTGCCCTTTTCAAAAAAAAATAAATTATAAATTTGTTAGTGTTTTCATAAATTAGGAAAGGAAGAAAGAACAGTTTTTTTGTGACTGTATATGTTAGTCGTACACTCGCATACATGCTATCCTGTTAATGTTGAGTTTTCACATTGTTTTTCCTTTTTCCTTGCCTTCAGATTTGATTACTGTCATGGTATATCTGACATGTATGCTTCTATCTGATGCAGGTGGTGTTTGATCATGATCGTGAGATGCATAAGTCAGTAACTTTATTGTCCCACCACATCTCCTTTCTGTTTGTGCTTTCATTGGCCTTGTATGTAAGTGAAGTCTAGTTAGATACCTGTTTAGCCCGCCGCCTGCGTTTTTCAACCTATGGTCTTCTCTAGTTATGAATACCACTTTGCGTGCAGGAGTTATAGTGCAAATTATCGTCCCAAAAAGCTTAAACTCTGGTAAGTATCACGTTGAGAGTATGCATATGTAAAAAGCAGGGGTCAATGGAGTGTTTTGTTATACCTTGGTTATTGGGTTATTTGATAATTAGATTATGGTCTCGAGTTGTTATTATATGTTAACTTTTCTTTTCAGGAGTTCCTCTTGGCCGTTGCTGCATATGCAGCCTGAAAACCTTCTTCTTGACTCCCAAGGAAATCTTAAGATCTCAGATTTTGGACTTAGTGCAGGTCACCACGAGTTCAGTTTATTCAAAGAACTTTTTGGGCTAGCAACTTTAAGAATCATTCACTCAGAATTGGAGTATGTTGGGACGAAATCTAAGAAATAAATAACTTGAAAAATAGGTTGTTCCATCGCCGAAACATTTTGGGGATAGATTAATATTCGACCCTTAAATAGAAATATCGAATGGGCCGAATGCATATTCGGCCTATAACTTATTTTACATTTTGTGGAAAGTTTGATATTCGGCCCATATAAGTTGATATATTGAAATATCGAATGGGCCGAATGTGCATTCGGCCAATAACTTGTTTTTCATTTTTGAGCCAAATTGTTCTTGGTTTTTGAGTATTCGGCTTCTAACGTTCAACCTAATTTGAGCCGAATTTAGACCTGGAAATCAATAAAATTAAATTTTTAGATTGATATAACATATAACAAGGGTATTAAACATGATTTTGAGGAACTTAGTGCTTCACCAATGTTTTCCCCTTCAAACATCTCACATAACACACAAATCACATCAAAAATCTAAGTTTTTCTTTTTTTTTTTCCCTCTTTTTTTTCTCTCTCAACCTAAAAGTCAAACACAAAAATCTGATTTTCTCTCCAACTTATTTAAACTTAATTAACTCTAATATTATTATTAACAATAATGTAATGATTAAGACTAATGAAATAAGGGTAGTTTAGTATTTAAAAAAATTGAAAAACTAAGTGGAGCGCCAACATTACTAGTTGGAGGTACTAAAGGAGGGGAGGTAGAATTATGAGAAGGCTCAAAGCATGTTTCCTATAAACAGAAATGCGTTGTTTTTAGGGCTGCAGACTTTTATTTGGGGCTTCAATCCAAAAACAAAATAGGGTTACTCATAAAAAAATTACAAAACCCCATATCCAAATTTCGGAATTGGGGCGTAAAAAACTGAATTGGGGCATAAAAAATGAATTGGGGCATAAAAAAAATGAATCCGGGCGTAAAAACAAAAAATGGGGGCGTAAAAAATGAAATAGGGTGTAAAAATAATTGGGGCGTAAAAAAAATGGAGTTTGCTCACAAAAAGCTGAGGCGTAAATTGCCAAACCAAACCGTAAAAAAAAATGGGGTGTAAAATTTGAAAATGAAGCGTAAATTAAGTTTACGCCTTGGATTGAATACATAACCAAGGCGCCGGTGGTAGTTGCGGAGGTGGCGCTGGTTTTCTTTTTTTTGAAACAAAATGAAGAAAATGAAGTATCAAAGGGAAAGGTGGGGTTTTTGTATGACATAATTTTTTTTTTTGTTTGGTAGGATTACGTAATCAGCCCTTATAATACAATCTGGATAGTTTTAGTGTTTTGAAGCCCCAAGAAAAATCATGCAGCCCCAAAAACAGCACATAAACAGAAGAAACATGCTTTGAGCCGTCCCAAAATTCTGCAAGCCCTCCCGCCGTCAAAATTACCTTTTAGCCCTTGCTATGAAATGACTAAGTTATCCCTCAATTAACACTAGAAATTACTAGTATACCCTTTAACTAGTTAACCTATATATTCTTAATCCTATCCCTAAAACAAAAAAAAAAACTCCTCTTCACCAAAACAAAACTTCTCCTCTTCTTCTTCTTCTTCTTCTTCTTCTTCTTCTTCTTCACCAAAAAAACTCTACTCTTCACGAAATCATCGAAACTCGTCGATTTAGGAAAATTAATTGCGTGCGTTCTATATAACATGTCGAGGTCAAAAACAAAGGCTAGAAATCGATCCAAACAACCACAATCTCCACCGGATCCGGATGAACCCACTTTTGCCCAAGTTCAACTTCAAAATCGAATCGAGTG
>JAJJMA010240745.1:0-14906 GCA_023529015.1 Papaver nudicaule
CCATGTTCTAACATCAAAAATAGACCAAATTAAACTTCTTTTTAGAATTTAATCAAATCAAAATATCCAAAATCATAGTTCAAAATCAAGATGTAATATAAATATTGGGTAAGATAAAATACAGTCAGTTAATGGATTTTGATATAATCGAAAAGGGTGTTGATAATATTATGAATTTGGTCAAAGATTTCCAAATTCGAAAGGACTGAATCCCATTCGATCGAAGAAATTTTTTAGGGCTTTCTTCTTTAATCAGATAACAAACACAGAGATAGAGAAGGGAAATTATGACGCAGAGAAAGAGAACGAGAGAGGATCCCGTCGAATGAGAATTTGAAAAAGAACAGGGAGATTAAAATGGTTTTGAGATTTAGATATATCTCTGCGTGAGAGATAAATTGGTTTGTAAAGGGAGAAGAAGGGGCGAGCAAATGGAGAATATAATTTCGACAAGACAGAAGCAAATATAAGAAGAAAAAAATGGCTGAATATTCTGTTTTGGTCTAGATACCCATCAAATAAATTATTTGATCTATAAAATCTGGATCGTCGAAGTGAAGGATCTGGACAATTCAGATTCATTGGTAGATCTTGTTAAAAATAAGCATGTCAAGGGATCCGTTCTCAAAAATAAATTTACAATTAATAAATAAGAGGTCAAATAGTGGTAGGGTTGGAGATTTTTTATTCTTTTTTTTTTCAACATTTGAAAACATTTAAAGCCAACTAGAATACATGATGTCTTGCAACATAGGAAACACATACTGCCACCATTGGAGAAGCTCTTAGAAATGCAATCAACAACTTGATAATAATCTCTGCTAACAAAACTAAGTTGACAACACGATTGAGTCGGGGCTTTTATTTTCTTAATAATGTTTTTGTTGACCCAATTTTTATAATAAGAAACCTCATTCATAGTTTGAATGACCAGCTTCGCATCGGCCTTAATGTAAATCCTTTGCAGTTGCTGGTCTTTGGCCCATTCAAGTGTTTCACATATAGCCATGCATTCCCCCTCTCTAAGGCTTAAAGCACTTTATAAATAGGTGTCTTTAATGACTTCACAAGTACCTGCAAAGAAAAACGACAAGTGCTTCACATATTAAGGTTGTATTTGATACTAGGGAAAAAAAGACAATTCTACTAAAAAGTGTATCTGTGGAAACAGTTGCTGAGAGCGGCAAAGAAAGACTTTCCAAAATAATAAGTTAGAAGCAAACTTTAGACCATGTTTTTTATAAAAAAAATAAAAAAATAGGATTGTTATCAAACGACGGAAAACGTTTTATTCAATGGAAATATAACTAATTTCATGAAATTAGATGTAACCTGGAAAGGAGGGGATACCAAGTAAACCATCAACTTTTTGTTCGTGAACGCGTTTGATTGTTTTTACTTGAACGATCTCACAGTTAATATTCAAGTAACAACCTGAGATGAGTTCTTTGTTCAAGAACCGAATTCCAACAATGATAAGTCTTTGTAATGTCTAAGAGATGAATTCACTTGAAGGTTGAATAAACGTACTTCTTACAATTACTTCAATTATATATCAATCATTAAAAATATAATGCGGAAGTTAATGCAAGAAACCAGAAATTTTGTTAACAAGGAAACCGCAATCCAGCAGAAAAACCCCTAGACCTCGTCCAGTTTGAACACACACAGTATTAAGCCGCTACAAACACTATCCTACTATCAGTCGTACCACTCTTAAAAACATGTTCGTCAGGCATGTCATCAAGAGTTGCATCAAGAGCATCGTCACTCTTGTAGTATTCCTTGCTTGGACAGTCTTTTGGAATATGTCCATATCCATGGCGCTTGAAAACATTGAATTACACTATCTTGAGTGTCATCATCTCGATTGAGATTTTGAGTATCCATCGAGAGTCTTCTCTTGAAACGTGGATCTTTTCTCTTTCTTAGGAGCTCTTGATTTGTTGTGTGTTCAAAGCCAAAAAAGAGTCAACGTGAATCTCTCTTGATCATCACATTCATCAGACCAAGACATGTTGATTTTCTGAGAAGACAAACACAGATCTTTTGCTGCTTCGAAAGCAATAAACTTAATTTCAGTCTTTCAATCATGATCAAAAATCTTGAGCTTTGCAACAAGATTACTTCTTCTAATTTTAAAGTCGTGAGTTTCTTGGATCAACGATCGAGATTGAGACTGAAATGCATATTCCTTATCGATTGACATCGGGAACTGAATTCGTCAATCTCACGCACCGATCGTCTACAATGAAAGCAAGACAACAACTCTCACTAGTGATATTAGGCAGGCCATGTACATAGTGGGTTATCTCGACACCATTTACTCAAGGTTTTGCTAAAGAATAATCAAGTCTCAGTGGCATGGTTTTTAGAATCATACTTGGAGGGCAAAGACCTAAGAATTTTGCGCACAATTTCACTCTCTTCAATATTTTTTCCTAATGATTGTGAGGTGTGGATACCTAGAATTTGGCTAGGTCCTAAAAGCCCTACTAAGGCTCCAAAGCCCATAAAAAAGAGCCCATGGAGAAGTCAAAGGGGAAAATGAGACGGTCAAGGCAGTAAGACTAGAAGTCAAGATAACCTTTAAGATATAGGAATGACATTTTTGTAATAAAGAGTTTGTGGGACACATGTCATTATGACATGAGAGAGAGATCTCTATAAATATCAAGGGAATAGTATTTGGAAGGGGATCCCATTTTGTTTTCTGTTTTTCCTCTCTTTACTTTTCTCTCTCTCCTTCTCTCTCTCTCTTTCTCTTTCATGGTAAAGAGACTGATGTGGTTAGGAGGAGGCCAAAGAACCTACGGTATTAACATTTGGCGACCACAGGCGGAGTCTACTCTCTAGCCCAGCAGATCCATCCGCTTTCATCTCATTTTTTCTCTTCCCGCCGTCATCAAAACCTCACTCAACTCCACCCGTGCCTGTCCCATATCTAGTACTCGCGTTGTCTCTTTCATACCATTACCCCTCTCGGGTCCCACATAAAAATGTCACACGTTGTCACTAGTCAACAAAGCGACTTAAGCGTGATGTGTCATTCTCTCCCTCCTCACACCTCTTCTCCCCGTGTATCATCATCGGATTACGAAATCATCAGAGTCTCATTCGTATATACCTCGTCTATCACATTCTCACCAACGTCGCCTCCCTACCGGTCTCACCAGCTACGCGCCTATAGATAAGACTAAACAAACAATTAAACGGAAGAAGCGCTCTCCAATCCAGCACACATGTTAGCATTCACTATTTCCTTCAGTTACCCCTCTCCCCTTTCTCTACTGCTTTGCTCGTTCACATCCCTTCATCACAGTCTTACTTACACCCGCGTCTGTTATTATCTTCGCGTCCACCTCACCTCTCCGAGCCCATCGTCATCAAAGAAATTTCATCACCGAAAGCTCATTGAATCCCACCCGCGTCTAATTCCCTTATCTATTTCTACAATCATCAAAAGAGATACGCAGATCACCGCGCCCCCAACCACAGTAACCGCCACATCTCAATTACACCAGATACAAACTGCACCAACACCGCTTGCCTCTTCATCTCCGGCTGGAAGACATACTAACAAACACCGCTTCTACCTGTTACCCGATCTTGCCTCAACTACACGGACGCGCCCCTGTTCAGCCAAGTCTACTCCAGTAACCCTCTCTGTCTCTAATAACAAAGATAAGTAATCTTTTTCCAATCTCCTGATTCAATTATAATTATCATTAAATTAAAGTTTGAAATCAAAGATTTTAAAAGAAATCTAGTTAGGATTCAAACACTCGGTTACATGTTTTGGTTTGAATTTGTAATTTCAACTCTTGATGACTAACATAGAAAGGTCCCATGGGTATCTGATCTATTTCAGGGGTTACTCCAGATCTATGTTCAAAAAAGAAAGAGAATCACGGAAGCTAAAAACAAGGAAAAATGAGATGAAAAGAAGACAACGTGAGAGACCGTTAACGCTACAACCCAATAACATGTATTCTCCCTATCGACCCCACGCGCTACACCTACGTCATAGACCCCCGCGTACAACATCAATAAAGTTTGTCGCTGCCAACCCACTCTCAACGACATCAACGCGGATAACTGTGAGAGCCAGTCCCGCGTCTGCGCACCAGCTATGTCAACTATTGTCAAGCCAGCATTTATATTGACACCTCCTCAAGAGTAGTACCCATCCAAACTGGTTAGATTCTTGCCTTGAGCCTTACAGTTGATTGATAAAATTCTTTGTACGACACCTTCACATGCTTTGCATCCTAATAAATTTTCATACTAGAAAATAATATTATATTGTATGCTACTAAGACCCTTTAGCTTATTGAACATGATGAACATTATTAAATTACAAAAGTTTGCATTCATGTCACCCTTCTGTAGTAAATAATCTATGTTTATACAATATCCTTAACTATCTGATGGCTTATAGTCATGATTTTTAGATAGAAAGTAAAAATCCAACCAATTATTATTTGTTTGATCTTTAGACTATCTTACACGCTTAGTCCCATGGATATAAAAGCACAATTTTTATAATTTGCATAATATTAAGTTGTTTAACGTATAGTAATCCGAAGATTTGTCCATAATAGTGTTTCATCTTATCTCGAAAAGGGCCAACACTGATATGCATGATACCACCTAAATACAAGTATCTTGTCTATAGTCCACCATGATAGCTAGCTTACATGTGTACATATCCATCTTTAGTGCTCAGCGTTAATATTTACTACTTAGGCGCGCTGCTAAAACATATGTATGTCACCATCTTTTTGGTTTAGCACCTTGCGCATTAAGCATCGTAATGGTATGCGCGTCCTGGTTAAATAATCATTTAGGCACTCGTTTTTGTCCATTGCTCATTTATTACAAGGTATCTTAGCGGCATGATAAGTACTCTTATGTATGCAAAGGAGCTCATGGAAACACTGCCTAGTTTATTTAATAATAAAACTCGGAGGAGTGCATTACACGAGCACCTTGCCATTTTTACTCAAAATACTTGCAATTCTGTAAAAGGGCACTAAACACCCTAGTCGATGTAACATTGGTCACTGAACACCCTAAAGGAGCGCACTGAAAACGCTGCCTCAGGAGCGCACTGAACACGCTGCCTTGCATCACTTTCAAAATCGATTTAACATAAGGGCACTGAAAACCCTGGTCGATTGGGCACTGAAAACCCTAAAGGAGCGCACTAAACACGCTGCCTCAGGAGCGCACTGAACACGCTGCCTCAGGAGCGCACTGAACACACTGCCTTTTTATACTACGGTCACAATAAATACATGAACATTGCAATTCCACATCATATACACTTGATTTCAAGAAGACAAAACGCTTCAAATACATATATACATCGCCGCAAACCTAATAGCGCATGCTAGCGCATCACTGGGGACTCGAAGCAGTACTTTTGGGGATCTCACTCGCCCTTTGATTTTATAGTCGACTGCTACATTTTAACCGAAAATATCACTCTGGGCGCGTACACTCATTTTCTTACTACACACTATTACTCTCGTCTCACTTCCCACCTTCGCCGCCTGGTACTTACTCGTCACTATTACACTATCAATTTGCACCCTACAAGTAAAAGATTTTGAGGAATGCTTAAATAAGGACTCGCCAAAAATATGGTCCACCACGCGGGAAATCAAAACACTGGGGACTTTTTCAAACATCACTCGGAGGGATGTCCACCCTACTCTACCAAGAGCGCTCAAACACACAAATAGATAGCAGCGCACTATATGCGTCGTTGCAATTGGGGACTACACTATGAAAAGAAATTACTGCTATACACGAAAAATCGACTACCAAAGAACCCACTTCATAAGAGGAATGGGGACTTGAACACATCATTTCGGATCGTCAGACGCGAGGTACTTATTTGCCACCTCTCTCTATTTTGTACAAAATATTTCATCTGCCTTCTATTCATATTTGAACTCGTCTAAACGATCGAGAAAAATAAGACCGGAAACATATTTATTCACACTCACACGATATTCTCCTGCCTCAAGTAGTTATCAACTAGTATGACTGTTGAAGAGACAACGCCTCCTCAACAGTCAGGGGACTAGTGTGTTGATAACCTTAACACATCGTTGGTTTCCCTCAAAAGGTAACTCATTTACACCTTGAATAGATGACAAGTTGAGCCCAAAAACTGCCAGTTACTTCTTTAGCGCGCTCAAACCATATAAACACAAAATGGATAATTGGGGACTAATCCCCAGACACAATAACAAATTACTATAAAAATGCAAAATGGATACTTGGGGACTAATCCCCATTCACAGTAGCAGATTACCATAAAAGCGTAACTTTTCACTCGTGCCACTCTCCAATTTACGCGGGCATAGCATCATGTGGTTGCATGAGATGTCATAACTCTATTCGGTCGCATGAGATGCCATAACTCTCCTCGGCTAGAAAAAAATTGTTAAGGTAATCGATCCTCGCGTCCGATCATATTTTGAAAGTCATCAGTCGCTACATTTTGTCATATTCCGAGTTTGAGCTAAAATGCCGAGCTTGCCCATCTTCTCGCAAGAGTCTTACGCGCATCATCAACTGATTTAGTCACGTATCTACTACTATACATACACCTCTCTTCCAACCACCCCAGTGTTGTTTTCATTCCGACAACCCCAAGGTATCTTGGAAAATGTCGACACAGTTTCATGAAGAGCAGAGTTTTCCTTCCCACGCGGCCTCTACCCATGGCGGAAAATGAAAAATGAAGCAAAAATACGAGAATCCGCGTCGTACATACACCCTTCTCCAACTCGTAAGTATTTTCTGCTCAAACCGTCTTAAACAAACCTCCTCGTATATACCTACTGCCGCTTACACCAATATCCGGTGCTTATCCTTCCACTTTGTTATCTTTTCAAAAGCAAATGACATTATCCCGGAACTCCTCCGGCCGCCACAAATCCCATCTGCGCTTGAGCGTTTAATTTTTATTACATTTGCTCGCCAAGACATTACCCGCGCCCACCTTTTCTCTTTTCAATCGTTCCCTCTCGTCCATCTTCACATCACGACGCCCTCATTCTATTAATTTTGATACCAAAGCACATTAAACCGCGTTTGTCGCGATAGAATTAGCAGAGTAAGGAGAAACCACCAACGCGCACCAGAGGTATCCATAAGTGACTGCTGACCAGGCAAGAATGCCTGCCCAAGCAGTCAGGGGACTAATGTGGATACCTAGAATTTGGCTAGGTCCTAAAAGCCCTACTAAGGCTCCAAAGCCCATAAAAAAGAGCCCATGGAGAAGTCAAAGGGGAAAATGAGACGGTCAGACAGTAAGACTAGAAGTCAAGATAACCTTTAAGATAGAGGAATGACATTTTTGTAATAAAGAATTTGTGGGACACATGTCATTATGACATGAGAGAGAGATCTCTATAAATATCAAGGGAATAGTATTTGGAAGGGGATCCCATTTTGTTTTCTGTTTTTCCTCTCTCTACTTTTCTCTCTCTCTCTTTCTCTTTCATGGCAAAGAGACTGCTGTGGTTAGGAGGAGGCCAAAGAACCTACGGTATTAACATGAGGCGTTGATTATTATAAAAAGTTTGTGATTCAGTTATTCAAAAGTATCATCATCGGATATGTGAAGGTTTTTGTTAGAGCATTGCTCGGTTAAACCCACTGATGTTGCTACCTCAAGTCAGTTGTCAAGTTTAGATGACAAAAACACAATCCTTGATAAGTCTACAATATCAACTCGGACTAGGATAATTTTAGGTATTCGAGACGAAGACCGCTGAAGATGAAGATCGGAGCTTACATACTTGATAAAACATGTCGTCCTTATTAAAGGTTAGAAAGGTATTCCTTTCATGTTTCGCATTTACCATTCTATCATCAAAATAGTCCATGATATTGTTTATGTGATCCGAAGGATTATAAAGATTAGTCCTCTTAAGCATTTAATTCATTACATGACCAATGCTCAAGTAGAATGTGAAATGTTGAGTTAGTTCTTAGAATGACTGAACATCATACGCGTTCATGTACGCGTTCATATGTTGGACAACTTTTCTAATTGAACTTGAGCATTTTGTATGTACGCGTACATGAGAACTCAACAATTTTCTCTATGTACGCGAACATGTACGCTTACATATAAACCATGGAAAGAACCTCTCAACAGCATACGCGTTCATGCTTATTGTGAACAGACTCTCGTAAGCTTTCACAATATGGCCCATGGAACTCATGTCCACAATTTTCTTTGAGTCCATATACTTTTGTATGGACTCCTTAGCATGGCCAAACTTGTTTAGCCATTGCCATCCTTCATTGATCAAGGCGAGTCTTCTCATAACTTTTAGGTTTCGACCAACAGGTTAGAAGAAGATTGTGTTGGACCTCAATACAAAGGCTATGGATTTTTCTAAGTTCGGAAACTTGCTTGAGCCTCACTCAAGGTTGCTTAACTTTAAAGCAAAGCCTCCCTTGATGATCACTATAAATAGATGACCTTCTGCAAGATACAATCTCAATCCTCTACACATTTTTGTATCCTTGCATAAAGGTTGGTCGTCATCTCGACTATTTGAAGACTTCACTTGAGGATTGTGACGCATAGGTCGGAAGTGAAATTCCTGATCCTGTATCTTGGGTCGATTGAATTTTTTCAATCTTATCACGACCAAGATTTGATAGAAACTTCGTACGACATATCTCGTATCATAAGCCCCAGAAGTATCGTAACGCAACATTCGCGAACTAGGTATTGTACTAAGTTCGTCAAGCGTTAGTGTTAGGGCATTGCTCGGTTTAACCCACTGATATTGCTATCTCAAGTCAGTTGTCAAGTTTATGAGACAAAAACACAATCCTTGATAAGTTTACTCTACAACCTCGGACTAGGATAGTTTTAGGTAATCGAGACGAAGACTGATGAAGACGAAGACCAGAGCTTACTACTTGATAAATCATAACGTCCTCGCTAAAGGTTTTTCCTTTCCGTATCGTATTTACCATTTCTATCATACCAATAGTCTATGATGTTGTTTATATGATCCGAAGGTATTCTAGGATTCTTCGCCTTTGCATTTGTCACATCCGTGATATTATGTATAGGTATAGTATGTTGAATTGTCTTGAAAATGACCTCAACGGTGAACGCGTACATGAATGCGTACATGTGTTGTATATGGCATTTCAGAGAACGATCAAAGTCTGTATGAACGCGTTCATGAACGCGTACATACAAGTTCACAGATTCTCCTGAACTCTATTTGACTGCTCTATGAACGCGTACATATAAGCCATGAGAAAACTTCCAACTTTCATATCTTGAAGTTTTCTGTCTAGGCATGATTAGTTCTCGGACTCGTCATTACTTGGCCCATGGAATTCAACTACTTAATCCAAGCGATGTTCAAACAAGTATTTGGACCAGAAGTCGCAAGCGATGTTCAAACATGATTTGCACCAGAAGTCGCAAACCTTCAATCAAGGTTAAGTCTTCTTTAACTATTGGCCTAGTCCAAAGTTGATAGAAGATTGAGAATGGGTATTCAAGCTATGGACCTTCTTAGTTCCGGAACTTGCTTGAGCCCTACTCAAGGTTGCTTAAACTTTAAGCAAAGCCTCCCTTGGTGATCACTATAAATAGATGACCTTCTGCAAGATACAATCTCAATCCTCTACACATCTGTGTATCCTTGCATAAAGGTTGGTCGTCATCTCGAAGTCCTTTTGAACTACGATTATTGAAAGACTTCACTTGAGGATCGTGAAGCACAGGTCGGAAGTTAAATTCCTGATCATGTATCTTAGGTGGATTGAATATTTTCAATCTTATCACGACCAAGATTTGATAGAAACTTCGTAAGGTAGATCTTGTATCATAAACCCTAGAAGTTCTTTGACGTATATTAACGAACTAGGTTTCATATTAAGTTCGTCAAACGTTAAGAGGTAAAGTTGTTTAGGCTAGATCAATAAGCCCTATTCAACATATCAGATTTCCATTAACCTTGACTTTAAGTCTAAAGGAAATCACAATCGTATTCTTGTTTAATTACTTGGATACTTTTAGGCGTCCTGTTAGCGCTAGTCTTCACGAAGGTAAGTGGAGCAACTCCTAGGCCTATAAAGGACGTCAGCTGGGGGAATCAAGTACGTAGGTTTCTGCGGGAGCCAAGAGACGTAGGAGCACATTGGTAGCTGAGTTGCTTGTAGGGCGAATTCAGTCTCGATTCATTCCAGTCCGAAGTCTGAGAGTAGGCTAGCGTATGTATTCGGTTTATACTGAGGGTGTTCACATCTGGACGAGGTCCCGGTTTTTTTTTGCTAGGTTTGCAGTTTCCTCGTTAACAAAATTCTGGTGTCTTGCATTACTTTTCCCTTCCGCATTATATTGTCTCTGATCTATATAATTGGAATAATTGCAAGTTTGTTAATTCATAACCTTTGAGTGAATCCATCTCTATTGAGATCTACAAGAACCACGTTCTTGTTAGGGTTCGGTTCTCTGAACTATACTCAGGTTGTTTGTAGTTGGTAAAATCCCCAAAGTAGAGATTTTACCAATACACCCAATAATAACACAAGTGAAACACATAAACACAAGGATTTATTAATGATTTTGAGGTGATTACATAGATTCCATGAAGAACTTAAGTGTTCTTCATGTTCTTGAGTGGAGGAGGAGAAGTAGAGAAGGAGATGGAGGTAGAGGGAGAAAGTAGTAGAGACCCCCCCTAGCTATTAGGGTTACATTGCTATTTATATGAGACTCATTCGACGAATTTACAATATTGCCCTCAAAAGGAATCCTATGCTAGAGTTCTTCTATGGTGCATCTTCTCCTAGGAAAGCTAACTTACACTGGCCTTGGCTTGGCGCCACATAGCGAATATATTCCAACACCCAATAATCATTTGTCTTCTTCCACCAACAAGCTTGGACGGCGACCTCAATCTTTATTCCTTAAACTTCAGCGGCTAGTCTCCTAATGGATAAGGATTGCTGACGCGGATCCCACTGAGTCAACGAGTCAACTCTGACAATCTGACCACTCTGATCTTCTGACAAATGCTCAACCACTTCTCAGCTTTCTGTCGGTGACGTGTTATTTACCCGCTGATCACAAATCACTCTTCCGTTCCTCTAACGATATCAGTCGATGTAGCTTCAGCGGCAGTTGATGTAACCTCAGCGGTATTTACTGGTGTAGTCTCAGCGGTATCGTATGTTAATGTGGTTCTTGGCGTTCCCCCACTGATCTCCTATGCATGGTGATAAACCTAAAGCTTCTTGTTGATGATTCTGTACTTCTCGCTGATACTCTTCTTACGTAGCCTCACCTCTAGGATGCTTTTATTTGTAGAATGCATTTTCTACACCTACATTGTTGTTTGAATATTTATTTGTGAGATCGTTCAAACAACAAGAATTAACTAGGTTCACGAAAACTAAAAGTTGGTGGTGTATCTCGGTATCCCCTCCTTTTCAGTTGGTATCAGAGCCGGCAAACACCTTGTAAAGGACGTAACTGTCTGTGTTTGACGCTTTCGTGAACTATGAACACACATTATTCTGCTAATGTGAATGTTCTACCAGTCTTTGATGGCACAAACTATCTGTGGTGGAAATCCGCCATGCGCTCTTTTCTTCAAGCACGAGACTTTCAGTGTTGGGTCTTTGTGCAAGATAGGTTCACCATACCCACTATCAAAATCGGTGATGTTGTAAAGGATAAATCTCCCTCACAATATTCCAATAACGAAAGGAAAGATGCTAAAATAGATTCTGATGCGCTTAATGCGATCATCCATGTAGTTACCCCAGACCTTCAACATCATGTATCTACGTGTAGTACATCAAAGAAAGCTTTGGAAACTCTGCAAACCATATTTGAAGGCAACTCTTCAGAGAAAGAAGCTCGACTTCAAATTCTCTCATCAGATTGGGAAAACCTCCGAATGTCTGGTGACGAAACCTTCGAAGATTTTAATCACAAACTTTCTGCAATTATTAATGCCTCGCAATCGCTTGGAAAAACAATCGAGGAAAGAGAAATTGTGAGAAAAATCTTTAGGTCTGTACCTTCAAAATATGACTCTAAAAAACAAGCCATCCAAGAGTCATTTGGCTTTGATATAAAGAGAGGCGATCTTATTGCCAAACTCAAGATCTCGATCATGATCACAAGACTGAATTTAAGTCTATTGCATTCGAAGCAAATCATGATCCTAATTTCACAACATCAAGCACCTCTTAGGCTGATGAATGTGATGATCAAGATATTTCTGACATAAATTCTACCCTGTCCTTGATCATTCAACAGATTAGACAACTTCTGAAGAACAAGCGGATCCACCGTTCTAAACAACAATTCGAGAATTCACAATCTCCAAAGAAAACTGAGGACGCTCCAGAGGAAGAAATCCAATGCTACAAGTGTCGTGGTTATGAACATATGATGAAGTCCAAGCAAGGAATACCGTAACTCTCTCTTGGCTACTCTCGATGAAATGCCTAATGAATATCTCTTCGAGAACGTGCTTGATCAGGCCTTAATAGCCAAGAATTCTGATGAAGATGATTCAGATAATCTGATACTGGAATTTCTGGATAAAAGCGAAATTCTCTTGAAAGAAAATTTTTTATTAAAAGAATCTCTTAAGAAGAATGAAGAATCGCTTCTGATAACTAATGATCAGCTTGAGAAATCAACCTGTGAATTATCAAGACTTCTATCAGAAAATTGTACCCTAAAAGATGACCTGCAAAAATTATCTGCCATGCTTTTTGGGCAAAAGTCATTTGGAGATACAAATGGTTTATGGTACAAAAGTAACTCTTTCACTAACAACAACACTTTCATACTTGCAGGATCATCTCCTCCTGCCAATGAAAAAATCAATTTTGCTTTTGGCCTCTGAGAAAAAACAATCTCAGAAGCAATGTTGCTCATTCTGTGGCAAGGATAACCATATCCTGAGAAGATGCAGGAAGTTTCAACATAAAAAGGCTATTGTTGCTAAACTTGAGAATGACGTAAAGAAGTTGAATCAGAGGCTAAGCAATTTGGCTAATGGTATTCCTTTATCATCAGGAAAGAGAGGAAAAGGTAAGAATTACTCTACAAAAACTGATCGTGAGCATTATGCTCACCCGTTATCCACTTAATAATGTGGACTACGTCTCAAATCTGTAACTTGAGATTTTGAGACGTCAAAATAAAATCAGTTCATCTGATTAGAAAGAACAAGTCAGTTTATTGTTTTGGCTAGCTTACTTTTATGTCCAACAATATTTACAGGAATAAAAATCAATATCTCATAAAATTGTTGAGCAATGCTCCAAAGAGATGAATCCACGCTCAATTGGTTATGTGACCTTTTGTCCTGATGGTATATAACAATAAATCCCAAAGAGGTTGTTATAGTTATTCCTTACACTAATGGTGAGACTCCTTCTTGTAGCGAGTCTGATGCTATAATCGTATAAAAGGTGTATATCACGTCATGTTTTGAGTCCAAAATATAATGACTCGACGTGAATATCAACACTCTCTTGACTTCATTTGAAAATTCTCCCTGCCTCTGGCTCCTAAGGCAAGAGTCGAGAACATGAACCATGGGAATCTCCATTTGACTCTGTCAGAGATTATGCTCTTGGAATATTTTCCTAAACATATTGTTTATATATAAACTTATTTCTGTTGGAAACTAAAAGAGGTAATGAATCAGCAAAACAATGTAGAGAAAGTCTATAAAAAACCGCCTCACGAACTAGTTTCCTAAGTTCGCACCGTTCACAAACACTATATATTTGTGTCCTAATAATATTCTCTTCAAAAATATACTGTCATCATGGCTTCTATTGCAGAAAGAGTTATTAGAAATAGAGACTATTATGTAGAAAAAGCTGATCAAGAGTATCTTCATCCAAAATCAGAAAAAGGTATTCCTAATGCACACCACGTGATCAACATTCACACTTCACATGAATTTATCCGCAAGCTTAAATTTGTGCTGCAAAAGATTGAAGACCTCTTGGAAAATCCTCAAAAGAATTGTAAAGAGGAACTACTGTTTCAAAGATTGAACAGGTCTCTCAGAGTCAGATTATGAGGATTGCAAGATCATCATCAAAGAACTCTTCGAGTATCCAAACGAATTCGAATTAGTACAGCATAAGTAACTCCTTATTAAAAAGCTCTTGTCTTTTCCTTAGGGTTTGGGTAATCACTATGCTAGAAGTATCTTTTGATTTAAGCATGATTTGCTTGTGCTACTTCCAAGTTTTCTTTTTCATCAATTAATCGAGGTTATTAAATTAAAATCTTAATTGATGATTGCAATGCTTGATCTTAATTGATTATCTATATGAATGTATTGCATAAATCGTGAACTTTCTTTTTTTAGCCATACCACCCGTTCGGGTAAAGCAGTTCATGAAGAACTATCAAAATACATGCTTCTGACTCTTATGGCTAAGGGGAGACGGATTTGATAAAGAGGAACCTCGTAGGATACAATGTTGAACTCCGCTGGATTAAATGTTGTACTTTTAATTCTTAGTCTTACAACCACTAGGAAGGGGTAACCTAATGTTTTCTCTAAAGGCGATGGTTGACCGAAACTCTTTGAGAAAGTAGGAAGATTATGTTAATACATAAATATCGCTGGCCCTACAAACCTCGACCAGAAGCAAGAAGGCCCGATGGATAAGGCGAAACGAAGTATGAAATCACCCCGAAGTATGCTACGACAATCAAAAGAACGAAGGAAGGCATCACCGACTCAAAGCACGTTCCAAGCTGTTTTTACCTGCAAAAACAAGTGTACCGTCTCTGGGTACTTTCGTAGTGCTCGGAGATCAAAGTCGAACAAGGCAAGCCTAAACCA
>JAJJMA010240760.1:5714-23397 GCA_023529015.1 Papaver nudicaule
TTCTTCTTCTTCAGAATCTTCTTCTTCTTCTTCAGAATCTTCTTCTTTTCTTCTTGAGAATCTTCTTTTTTTTCTTCTTCTTCAGAATCTTCTTTTTTTTCTTCTTCTTCAGAATCTTCTTTTTCTTCTTCTTCTTCTTCTTCTTCTTCTTCTTCTTCTTCTTCTTCTTCTTCTTCTGCAGAATCGCAATTATTCCCATTGTACTTGTCATTTTCACTTCCAAATCCAAATTCATGATCTGAGTTTTCTTCAAAATCCGCCATGACCGTGTATCTGAAAGTACAACATATGTAGGAATATGAGCTTGTGTTGGTAAAAACATTAGCTAAATCCAACAGCAACATGTTTAATAATTATAAGCCCTGCTTTTCCATTCAAGGAAGCCCTTGTAAAGAACACAAATACGTAGTACATACTCGTTGAAAGATATAACTTGAAAGCAACCCATGATAACGGCGAAACTAGTTCTTAAACACAGAAGAAATTAAAACCCATGACATGTAACGTGTGATTGTACTAAATTATCATAACAAAAAAAAAACAAAAAAGTACCACTTGCGATTAACCTAAAATGTATATTCAAATCAAAGTAGCCATTCCTAGATCCAACCTTTACATATACAACAGGAGTCAAAACCCATGATATTTAACATGTAAATCTATGATATATGATAAACAGTAACTAGTTTTTCCGCCCAAAACATCATTGATACAACAACAAAGATTCAAAACAACCCATGATTATCAGTTACTTGTCCATATAAAAAATAGAAAACCAGATTCAAAACAGTCCATCATTGTCAGATGCATGTGCATTGCTACAATATAAATCGAGACCGGGTTTAACAAATCATACCAGCAGTAAAGGTAAGAGCTAATAATAGTTTTAGGGTTTCAAGAAAAAGAAAAATGAAAACGATAAGATGAAGTTATCGACATGAAAGTTCTAACTTACCTTTAATTTGAACTTATACCAAAGCACCGGGCGGGAATAATCCCGCCATGAAATTTTTCGTCTGATTTTCATCCCGCGGAAAAGAATTTTGCTGAAAATTTTGGAGGGTTTTCTTCTTCAAAATCTAAAAAAATGTTTCCACAAATTTTGTGTAACTAACATGGTTAGTACCCTAATTTTCCGATTTCCAGCCAATAATAGATCAGAGAGAATATCGGGGTAGTTATCACTAATATATTTTTAGAAATGGTCTCCCGTAATTCCAAGATATACTCCCGTATTATTAATTGTCGCTACATTTTAGCCAAAGTTTCTTTTCAAAAATTTGCAAAAAAGGGAGGGAACAGTTTGAATTTTCGGATTGGTTTTAAGTATTAAGATATCCCTGAACTTCCTGAGTTAGCCTCGACTTTTCTTTATCTCCGCCCAACTTTTGGGCGCTCACAATCTCAACGGATTATTTTTTTTTTTTAAACAGTAGACCTTGACCTCATATATTCATTATCATTGAAACAGTACAATGTGATCCCAAGGCCTTCTCATGAATAGGCATACCAAAGCATGAGACGTACAAAACATTTGTTACAAACTGAAAAGCATACTGTAGAAGGTGGCATGACTGCCATAGCTTTCGTAAGCGCCATGACCAACTCAAGGAGTGGTCTGATCCGTTGAGAATTATCCTCACCACACCTAAGAGGACAGTGTGTGAGTATCCGACATGATCTATGAGAGTAAAGACTCCGAACTGACAAACATGACAGTGCAACATTCTATTCACATAGGCTAACCAACTATAGACAAGAACCTGCAACATAAAGCCGAAGTATGCAGTAATCTTCAAACCTAGCCCAAGCACAAGCCAGATTGTCCAAAAAAGAATCCAGCAGCTGTGAAGATGCAGCTGTGGATTATGGAATTGAGCCATCATTGTTTATGCGAATGCCCCGCATCAGTAGGCACTCGAATTGTAGTTGATAGTACTTCTGCAATCTCAATCTCATCATGAGAGAAATCATCTTGTGAGATTGAAACCTTCCTTGCAGCATTGCCTCCCTTATGGTTTAACCTTTGTGAAGAAGCTGGTATTGCTTCTCTGAATTCCTCCTGAGAATCCTTAATGATAGGGAATATATATGTAGGGGGGTAAGTATGGTTATACAGAGTCTCATTCAATGAGATGTAATGCTGCTCATAAGTGCTTGCATCATCCCCTTTCGAACGACGGATTATAGGTACTTCAGCTGGAGACATACATGGTGAAGGAGAACGAACATCAAGTAGTTCATTTATGTTCCTAATTCTTCGAGTCTTTGATGAAGAAGGTGCAGCAGCAAAGTCCAAAGGTGGAAGTTGGTCTCTTGAATCTTGATTAAATCTCTTGGTGAACGTTTGAATTGGTTTTTCACTATGCCTATGAGAGATATTCACCAGAGGTCTCCCTTGAATCATTGAGATGGTAATATTGACATGAGCATCAATTAGTTGAAGATACTCAGCAACCAAATGCTCATATTCTGGTTTGAAGATGTTCGACATTGGAATAGAGTCTCTGCCAGTCAACTCTGAGATTGACTCCTGCTGGTCTGTCAGACATTTGTCTTGTTACAGGCAACCAGACCGAAGGCTTGAGAGGGTTACATCGCCGAGTTGACTCGTAGCACCCGTGAGTCGGGAGCTGATTTTTCTGTAACGGTATGAACCCAGAAGAACGATATTCAGACGAGTCAGCACCCGAGGTTTTTGAGTCAGCTGTAGCCTTGACTGAGGAAGAAGGTGATGAAGATTCATCCACACAAATCGGATCCGTGCTTGATTCTCCCCTCTGATGATCAGATAGTCGACGATTCCCAAATGGGTGAGTCAATTTCAATTTACTTCCCACCATGGCCAATGGATAATCTTTGTTGGTCATCAGAAACTTGTACAGAGCTGGTTTAGGCGTAATCACACAATCCACTGTTTGGTGTGTGATCATTCCACAATTTTTGCAAACAGTGTGGAGGTTTTCATATCTATAAGCTGCCCATGAAGGTACTTCATCCCTGTAAAACACATGTCCCGGCCAAAAAGGAGTTAACAGGTTCATCAGAATTTCAACTCTAGGGTTAGGAAGAGTAACATCTACCGATAAAACTGCTCCTACATGACGTAGTAATTCTCTAATCTTTTGTTCAGTACGGTCATCTGCAGGAAGGCTATGAATCTGCATGAAGAAAGTAGCCATAGAGAAGCAATTTTGTGGTTGAGCTTGGTAGTAAATCCAATCTTCTACCAGAACATTGTAACAATATATACGCCATGTTTTGAATTGCAAAATCTTTTTCTTTTCTTGTGCATGCAGCATGGTAAGTTTGAAGATGCATGAGACTGATGTTTTGATTAAATCCTTTACCGTCCAAGGCTTCCAATACTTCTTAAGCATCGTCTTAAGAGAAGAGACAGCTATAGAAGGTACTAGAACTCTAACCGCAATACAGAAAGAGTCTGGGTGTTCGAGCATTTTCTCGGTAAGAGAAGATATAGATGAGAGTGAAAGTTGGGTCGTCTGAAGAAAGAAAAGGTTTAGAAGAAGTAGTTGAATTCTTTTTGAGTTGAGATTTTCCTCTTTTGGTTTTGATTTGGACAGGGGAAAGTGATTTGAGGGGATTGTAGTGAAGGTGGAGTACGTAGAAAAGGTGATGAAAAACACTTTGAAGACGGATTTGACGAGGTAGGATTGTCTTTTTTATTTTTGTTTATTCTCGGTTTTTGATTGTAATAATTGGTGAAATCTAGAGCAGATTTCATGACAGAGCAACAGACCGCATGCAACCTATATAGAGTAGAGTTGAATGAACTAGACAGTAGGGGAGAGTAAAGACAAGAAGGAAGAATAGGTTGAGCATGGGGAAGAAGCTTTGTCAGGAATGGATTAAAGGAGAAGACGAAGGCACAAGGATTAGGATGAGAAGTAAAAGAAAGCAGGAAAGAAAAGATTGAGCAATAAAGAGGAGATTGAGCATAAGAGAGAAGAAGAAGACAGAGAGAAGGAGATAATTACCAAGACAAAGAAACAATAAACAATACCAGAATATAATATGCATGTGGATTTGTAGCTGAGGATAAGATAAATGGATAGTTTATGGAGGAAATTTAAGTGAAGTGGAAGGTAATTTCATGATGAAGATTCATAAAAGACTAGAAGAAGAATGAAGTAAAACTCTGATCGTGAGATCCGACAATTAAAAAAAATAAAAGAAAATCATTTGAAATTACTCGGCTACTCGGGATTAATAAAATAGTATCACGAGAAAATACATAGACAGAATAAAAACATGGAAAGAGACCATGAATAGAAGGATGGAAAGGAATACTAAGCAAACACTTGCTAACCTACCCTCAAATGCTATTTCTTTAGTTTTTTGGATGGATTCTCCAAATGTTGTTCATCCGGTTGTGATAGCATCCTAGCGGCGTTTCTCGGTTTCTTTGCCTTGCCTTCTGGAGTTGAATATACCTTGCGAGCCCTAGCAAACCTTTTCGTAATCTCTTGTTGTGATTTCTCCATTGCATATTTGAAACCCGTCGTACGACTGTCTTCATGTTGATAGGCTTTTGTTTGCTCCACATCCTGTGACTCATTCAGTAGTTCATGCGTCGAAGACAAGATATTATCGGTCTCAGGCATTACATCCAAAGAGACCCACTCAATTGGCCAAGCAATTGCCTTTCCCAGTGCCTGCTCTAATATTTTAATACTTCCTGTCCGTACGGGTAAACGATAAGTATGCATTAATACTTCATCAATGAGGACTCTGTGGCAATCAACATCTTCATTTGTTGCAGGTAACACCTTTTTTCTCAGTAATTTGAATGCTCTACCTCGAGCAACAACATTTGGATTGGAACTTGACTCTCCTGACCAGAGCTTGCATTTTACACCCTGCGGAAATATGTGCCATAGGAACATCAACAATATTTATTCAAGTAACTAAACAGAAAAAAAAAAAAGAGTTACCTCCATATTTGGCGCGGATTGAGATTCCAACTGTGGACCATGTGCCTTTGCTGTCTCCTTGCGCTGCCCAGATTGAGACTCCTTTCTCTGAGATCCACCTCCAGTTGGTAGAACATTTGCTCTTTTTATATCCTTGTTTTGCCCGAATTCGGATTCTTTTCTCTGAGATACCTTTGCATCAATATAGTAGTACGTAGTAAGTAATTTTCATGCAGATTATATTCCGGAACCAAACTGGAATCCATCGGTGATGACTCGTGTGAAAACACAAATAAAATTATTTTCCCACGACAAACAATCCAAGCAACTAACCTTTGTACTGAATATTATATGAGATTTTGGCCAGCCGATGATAAAGCCAGCCGCTTCTCCCAGATTATCACAATTCGTATCGGCTATGGGTAAACTGAGTTTCTCCTCTAACACTTCATTAACCTGCACTAAATTGCAAACAATCTTCTGCTCGTTCTCCCCACCAACCTGAATAGTTTCCTCAATTTCCTTTGCGATGAAAGCTACACCTCTAGCAACAATTTTTTCCCTTTCTTCAGAATAAAGGTTGCATGGTATACCCTGCAGATACACATGGCATATGAATAACATATAAAGAAAACACCAAAACAAGAAAGATATAAAAAATTTTTTTTGATCAATACAAGAAAGATATAAATGACTAGAAAAGGAAACATATAATAACTCTTCCTAATATGGCACTCTCAAATCCCTGATCTGGTACAAAAGATCTTCCTGTTTTCTTTATTTGTGTACGTTTCCCAGTCAAAGATTTTCCTGCTGGTATTGTCCTCTCAAGATGTGGATTTAAACGCTTCCCAGTATTACGTCGATTGGAATGGTTGGTCTGATCCGGACATCCTTGTGCAGTATTATCCTGAAGTGTTGAAGGTGAACATTGTTACCAAATCTATTTTCTTAAACACTGTCTGATGAGTGAAGATACTCTTACCGTTGTTCCAGAATCATCCGGTATATTAACCACATCCCTCAGCCAAGTAACTACTTGAGTCAGTATATTAACCAGTAATCCTGTCTGCACAGGTGTTAACATTTCCCCTACTTCTTGATCCCGAAATGGTTTTTGCTTTGATCTAGTAATTATGAAAAACATGTATAGGTAAAAGTACAAAACCCAGTGGGGACCGCACTATATATGAGACACAACTAGAACGGAAAATGAACCCGAAAATCAATTGAGCAGCCAGGGTTGACAATGCCAGATATATAGTGCGGTGTATAATAAGACACTGACTGGCAAAACAAGAAACAAGAATAAAAAGTAAACCTAGGTTGACAGCAATCCATGATTAAACAAGGGAAACAACTCTTGAAAATTATATTGTATCAACAAAACAAAGCTTCTATGGAAATATATAATGAAGAATGGAGTCTAAAGATTTCTAGTGTAATATGGGAAATCTTGAAGCAGAGACGCAAATGTGTCTTTGGTGGTATGAAGCCTAATCTACCAAAAAATTCTTTGCAAAAAAATAAATAAATAAAGTACCATCATTTGTATTCAATTGTGAACGGGTAAGAAACCTAGATAGTAACATCACTTGTATTCAATCGTGAACGGGTTGCAGAAATAATACCATATGCCCTATTTCCATTGGTCCTGCCTTCCTAGACACTCTACAAAAACCATTGATGCATATAACTTAACCCTAGAATATCATTTGATACACCAACCTTTATTGAAAACAGCCTATGATTATCAGAATAGTATTAATTAAGGGCAACAGCTTGCATAATACAAAAAGAGACAAAACATGACTGATATTAATCGGGAACGGGTTGAAGAAATAATACCAGTATAAGAACCAGCCAGAGAAAAGAGAGATGAGTAGGAGTAAACTTATGGTTTAAGAAGAAGATAAGTCTAGTTTTTATAACCGAATGAATAAAAAAAAAGTAAAACTTAACTTTAAAATGGAGCCAAAACACCAGGCGGGAATCATCCCGCTCTTAGAATTTTCGTTTGATTTTCATACCGCCAAAAAAAAAAAAATTTGGATGAAATTTTGTGGAAGACTTTTTGAGCTTCCGAGAAAGTTTCAAGATCTCATTTAACCAAAATGGTTAATTTCCGTAAATAACTTAGAGAGAATATTCGGTGGTTATCTCCATTAAGTTTGGGGAATTTGTTTCCCAACATATTGATATTCACTAAATTTAGCAAGAAATTAGGAGGATCCACAGGAATTTTGAATTTTTGGTTTTCATCCCGCCAAAAAAGTTCTTGGTTGAAATTTCGTGGGTTCTAGATTTCGTGTATCCAACGTGGTCAGTTTCCCTAATTTTTAGATTTCCAGCCAATAATAAATCAGAGAGAATATTGTGGTGGTTATGGATTTTTGGTTTCTAAGCGCAAGACATATGTAATGGACACAACATGTAGCAGGGAGCAAGATAAAAAGGTAGGTCACAAATTTTGGATGAATCTGCATCGGGCCCCATGTTCTTGAAATAGGAATAATAGGAGACACATCATAATGTTTTAATTTGTGCTTCAACTAAGATTCCAACTTCTTGGAATACCTGTAGGGAGTAACATGAGAAACATTGATTAATTTCGTGCTTAATTAGGCGAAGATTCCAAAAATTTTAGAATACTCCAGTAGGAGTAACATGAGAAACATCGTCAAGTTTCGTGATCGTCAAGCAGGATTAATAAGAGAAACATCGATTAGTTTACTTAGTCGATGAAGATTATTCCCAACTTGGAATACCCAAGCAGGAATGATAAGAGAAACATCGTCAAATGTCGTGATTCGGCAAGATTCCAAACTTCTAGTCGGAGTATATATATGAGAAACATCGATTGTTTCGTACATTGATCGGTGAAGCTTCCCAACTTCTTGGAATACCCCCACTATGAATATTATGAGAAAAATGCTTCAACGAGGATTCCCCACTTCTTGGAATACTCCAGTATGACTATAATCTGAGAAACATCGTCATTTTTGTGCTTCTCGACTTTTTTGCATACTCCAGTAGGAATAATATGAGAAACATCGATTAGTTTCGTGCTTCGATAGGTGAAGCTTCCCAACTTCTTGGAATGCCCCACTAGGAATAATATGTGAGAAAAATCTATTATAGTTGGGTGCTTCTATAATATGATGAGAAACATCGTCATTTTTGTGCTTCTCGACTTTTTTGGATACACCAGTAGGAATATATAATATGAGAAACATCGTTAATTTAGTGCTTCGACGAAGGTTCTTGAATTATTTTGATACTCCAGTAGGAATAATAGGTTTTGTGCATCTCCGAAGATTCTCAACTTATATACTGTGAGTCAGAAACTTCGTGCGCACACAAAACCACTCCCTAATTTTCCATACTCTACGCCAGTATCTTCCCGGGAACACTGAGCATACCCATTTATGGCAAATCTAAGGTAGAATCTTTAAATAAACCTTAAACATGTCCATTTTTGGCAAATTCGAGTAAGAATCTTTGTCTGAACACCAAACCACTCCCTAATTTGCCATACTCTAAGCCAGGATCCTCCAGGGAACACTTAGCCTACCAATTTATGGCAAATTTAAGGTAAAATCTTCAAAATTTAAAGAACTCCGACGATGACTACGACTACTTATCTATCCTGGCGGATACTAATCCGTCTCGTGAACCACAAACAACTGCAGTCGAGATAAGGTTTTACTTTACATGCGTAGCTTGGGGTCTACATTCGTTCTATAAGAACGCTTGTGGACATTATTTCAATTTTTAGAAAGTCAAATGTTGTACAAATGATTGGCTGAATTCCTTTTCGGAAAGTTGTATGATTAGGTGGAAAAAATCAAATATTATCAATTTACTATTTTACCCTCATGAGGGTCCACCATGTTATGGTATCTTAGTTTTGTAAACGGATTTTAGGTAACTTCAATACTTTAATCAACCATAAGTTGGGTCCCACTTGTACTTGAGATGGGTGGTGGTTTAGTAAAAAGTGTACTCCCATAAAAGGATGGCTATTGTGAAAAGGACCTCATTTCCTAGTTTGCTTGATGTTCATGGAAACAGGAGACCAAGAGTGCCGCCAAGAAGACAAATGTGAATGTAATGCTTTAACCTGACTGAATGAAACTGAAATTTATAGGTCACTTTTGCCAGTGAACAAAGTTATGGGCTGTCCTTCTTGGTGCTGTTAGTAAATTAGTCGGGTGCTGTTAGTTTTCTGTTTTGTTTCTCTCTTGTTTCTCCCTTAGAGCAAGCACTATGGTTCTCTATTTGGGGGAGACTTCTCTATTGAATAGAGAAATGCAACTACTATGGTGCAAAATTTCTCTATTCAATAGAGAAATTGGTAGGCTTTGCTATTGCCTGCTACGGGTTCGTAGCAGGCAATAGCAATAGAGAAGCGAGGCGGAAATCCAATTCCCGCAGGGCGGAAATCGGATTTCCGTAAAATTTTCAAAAATCCTTATAATATTTTCTCTGCGGAAATCCAATTTCCGCAAAATTTTGTGGCGGAAATCGGATTTCCGTCTCCAAATAGCTAAGACCACCGTGGTTGCCATTTTTTCGCCATTTCTGCTTTCCCCTTTCTCTATTCAATAGAGAAGGCTTAGGCCACCATAGTGCTTGCTCTTATGTCAGTGAACAAATTTGTTTGAAATTTTTGTCTCGAATTTTTGTATCATTGTTTTGTCTGCAACTTTAACTTAAATGTTGGCCGGATTTTCGCCGGTCGGCCGGATTTTGCTCCAAAGGCTGAAAATCATATTTACAGTGAAGATAAGTCAACATCAAAGGCTTATCTGTCATCATGATGTAAGCATGAGTAAATTTTTGAAGCACACCATTTCCCTCTGAAAATCACTCAATCAAATTAAACATTCAAATTCATAAACTGCAACTTTCCATTAAATCAAACTTTTGATTCAGACTTCATCAAAACTTAAAAAGATAAATTCAATACATAAACTGCAACTTTCCATTAAAGCTTCAAGGCTATTTACAACCCAAAAAATTAATTACATCAAAAGATCCATTCCATTACAGATCAAAAGCTTAAAAACCACATTCACAATATATCTTCCCTGAACCCCAAAATACCAAAATATCTCCCCTCATTTCCATTCACAACTTTCCCAGGTAATTTTTTTGCAGGCTACTTCGCATCATAGCCAATTACCAACATCCATTTCCTTATAACTTCCCCCAAAAAACCACTCACTTTCAACCATAAAAACAGAACAAAGTATAAACAAGAGAAAGAGAGAAAGACAAACTACTACCTGCCGTCTCCAAAAGGAATTTTCTTTCAAGCTTCAGTTGAAGTCTCTCTTGAAGATAGATTGCAAAATTTGGATGCATGGCTTCCTGAATTTGGTCTGCTACGAGGGAATTCAATCATCCTCGTCACCGTCTTCATCATCACCATCGCTCATATCCTCGTCACCGTCTTCATCATCACCATCGCTCGTATCCCCGTCACTGTCTTCACTTGATTCATCAGTTGATTCATCAGAGATCTCATCGTCTTCACTTATCTCGCCCAATATATCATAAAAATCCTCAGGATCAATGTACTCATCATCCGAAGAGGCTGGGGTTCCATATCCATTGTTGCTGGGTTTCATGTCTTCATCTGTATCTTTCTCACTCTCCTCTTCAGAATCCTCAGTTTCATCCTCCTCCCCTGACAAGTATTCATTCATGGTCCTGGAAAAAATGCTTGGGTACTGGTGCTTCTCCTTCCAGTAGAGCCGGAATAACCTCTCCCTTTGAAGTTTCTCATTCCTTTTTTCCTCTGAAGTCTTCTTCACTCTCTTCTCTCTGGCATTTGGTGGAACCTCTTCTTCACTATCTTCTTCTGTCTCGCTTCTACGGGTTTTCCAATAAGCATCTGCATCACCACCTGTTTTTCTTATCTTCCTTGCTTCTACCTTAATCAGCCACTTCTCAAACTCTGCAGCATTTTCTCTCATTCTCTGCAGAAATTGCTCTCTTGGTCTCCTTTTTTCAAGCTTTGTTTCAATTTCTGTCAGATTTTTCTCTACATCTCTTACTAGTCTTTGCATCTCGATGACACTTAGACTGAATGCTAATTCTCTCACAAATCTGTAGTAAGTATCATTTTCTCCTCCGGGGTTTGCCATTTAATTTCCTAAATATTCTCCTAAATTTTCTCCAAATTTTTCTCTCCAAAATCTCAATTGCTCTTGACTAGAGATTTTATAGCCGATCTTATCAAAAGTCGTGTCTCTCTGGAAAACTCTACACACCCCACGCGTTCCAGCATGCACCATAGCCACATCTCAAGTCTAATCGCACACTCAACCGTAATTTTTACTCTCTTGAAAAGTACAAATTTTACTTGCGGTGGTTATCAAAAGTAATTTAAATTTTCATCGATTAAAGAGCCCAAAATCATGGGACAAATCTCACGATATCTAATAAATCTAAATTTCTATAACTGATTTATATGTTTGTAGGGTGTTGAGAGTTGGTTTGTACATAGTATTTCTCAATAACATTATTTTGAAGTGGTGTGGTGTGATAGCAATAAGGGTGGCTTTTTATGACTAGTAAGCAGGGGGTGGACACATACAAGAAACCCAACCAAGGCCAGCCTATTTGAGCCATCAAGCAACCTCTACCCACCAGCGTGTGCCAAGAGACCTGAAAAGACACAGATAACCCGATTAAGTTAAATTGCATGTCACAAAATACTGGTGGCGCTTCATTAAAGGCCTTAATGTTAGTACTTTGACACGTGATAGAAGAGTAGGTTTCTAGAAAGGGAAAAAGGTTATGGGAAATGCTAACGTAATGATTTTTCATGAGCAATTGCGTATGGAAATGGTACAGATTATCAGAAAATTTAAATCGACCTGTCACCACCACACTTAAATGGCCATACATTAGTGACGAAACTTCCACGACTATAAAGGTTCATAAAGCCAAGAAACTGATTAAGAAAATCCCTAATCAGAGAAAATCCCAAATTAGAACAAATATAGGAAACCAGAGAGTGATTGTGAGATGGCCAGCAATTTAGCCAAACCCCAGAATCCAAAAGATGAATCCTCTTAAGCATTAATTGGTACAGCGGATCTTCAACCAATTTTTTTTTTTTACCGAGTGTTTTTTTTATGGTCACATTGATGCATGATCGCAAGTAATTCTCCCTGATCCATAGGTCATGTTTGGACAATTAGGGAAATATTTTACCTTTTCCCAATTAGGCAGTATATTTGCAAAATCCAAACTCACTTTTGGATATGGAAAGATTTTTGGGTATGTAGTACTAAAGAATATTCTGCTCGATCAAAAAGATGAAAAAAGGTTATCATTAAGTGGTGCCCCACTTCCATCATACTAGTATGTCTTATTAACATAGGTCATTTTCAGTTAGAGTGGGTAACATTACCTCAAAGCTATTCAGGTGATCCTAATGGGTGATCGAGGTTGGATTGATTAGTGATGTTTACCTGAACTAGTAGTAGTGATCAAACAAGGGGTAATATAGGATTTACTCTATAAATAGGCTAGGCCAGTAGTGATGTACTTGGGAAACATGACCGTCGTAGAGTCTGAATTTGGACTATTGCATGACCGTGCATGTTTAAGACTAGCCGGTTGATTCAACTACAAAAGCCCACATGTAAAGATTGATCAATTCCCAATGCCAAGCATTACCCCTTTCACACTTCATCATTCTCTCTAGCTTGAATTGCAATGAGATTAAAACTCAACCAATATAAAATACTCCGTATATGCTTGATGATCATTGATCAAGTCCCAGTGCCAAGCATTACCCCTTTGTACGAAAAAAAGAGCGAAAAAATGGTATAAGGTCTCGGAATATTCAAGTATGAATAATATGATACATCGTTATTAGGTTTCGTGTTTCGGCCCAACTTAATTATTAGAATATGAATAATATGAGAAACATCTCAAGTTTCGTGCTTCGACGAAGATTCCAAACCTTCAGTATGAATATAATATGAGAAAAATCGATTAGTTTGGTGCTTTGGCGGAAATTTCCAACTTCTTGGTATACTCAAGTAGGTTTTAATATGAGAAACATCGTCAGGTTTCGTGTTTCGGTGAAGATTCCCATACTTCTTGGAATACTGAAACATCTCTCAAGTTTCGTGCTTCGACGAAGATTCCAAACCTCCAGTATGAATATAGTATGAGAAAAATCGATTAGTTTGGAAATCTCCAACTTCTTCGAATACTCAAGTAGAAATAATAGAGAAACATCGTCAGGTTTCGTGTTTCGGCGAAGATTCCCAACTTCTTGGAATACGAATAATAAGAGAAACATCTTCAAGTTTCGTGCTTCGACAAAGATTCCAAACCTCCAGTATGAATATAATATGAGAAAAATCAATTAGTTTGGTGTTTCAGTGAAGATTCCCAACTTCTTCGAATACTCCAGAAGGAATAATATGAGAAAAAATCGTCAGGTTTCGTGTTCCGGCGAAGATTCCCAACTTCTAGGAATACTCCAGTATGAGCAATTGGACGCACTATTCCATGTTTTTTCATAATTGACAAGATTACCCTTTTGAGCAAGTGGACGAACTATGTTGTCGTATTCGTCAGAAAATAATACTCCCTCCGTCCCACATAAATTGAGCTAGTTCCATTTTCATTTTAGCTTAGACTAATTTATCTAGGTTAGATATTACTAGTAAATTATCTTTATTAAATACTTATTTGAATTCATATAGGTTATGCCATGGAAAGTATACAATGTTTACGAATAATGATTGGAATTAGTAATTTGTTGTCTAAGTATAAAAAACGAACTAGACTTTCAATTTCGTTCAATCTTTCATATCTTCTTACAGAATTCGATGGTGAATTTGGGCATATTACTTCTTTTATGGAAGCATCATATCTTCACGGAGAGTATCCACCAAGATGGTCCTAAACCATCAGAAGATTTCAATTCTCCTTTCAATCTACATATATTTAGTATAGAATTTTGTTTGAATACTCCGTGTTATGTAATTATATTTTATTATGAATGAAGTTTGGGGTTTCATCCCCCTCCCTCTTCAAAAAAAATAAAAAAAAATAAAAAAAAAATAGGCACATGTTATTCTAGTCAAAATTGATACTGGTGGGAAAAAATATCGATATTTTTGGGGAAAAAATGCCCCAAATTTATGGAGATAACCACCACAATATTCTCTTTGATTTATTATTGGCTAGAAATCTAAAAATTCGGGAAACTAACCTAAATAATCATTTAACTATCATTAATAATCTTAAACATACTCCTAACGTAAGAATCCCCTTTTCTCTCCAATCTTCATTCATTATCATCATCAACATCATCACCGGTTTCCAGTGCCCGTCGTAGGGTGTCTTGAATCATATTCACTTGGTCTCGAAGTTGATGCACTTGTCGAAAAAGGACGAAAACATCACGGTCAGAAGGACAACTGCATCGACCCGCCCCACGAACCAATTCCACGAGATGTTCATTAACATAAATCGTTGTAGACTCCCGCTCCCGCAAGCGATAATAATGTGCTCGCTTCCTCATGCAGATTATAAACAACCCAAGTCTAGGTTGAATAACTACTGAATCGATCCTAAATTCATTCTCTAGAACATTCTTGACGGAATTGCATTGGACATCTTTAGAACCAATTGCAAAATACTGGAAACAATAAGATATGCAGTTCATTTTCTTTGAAAAAGTGATTAATATTCTCGATCAAAAAAAAAAAGTGATTAGTATAAAACAGCATATGACCTTAAATAGGAAAACTTGAACTAGCAAACGTGTATCTCGCACGAGCTTAAAAAGTAAATTAGATAAAGGTTATCAGCTCATTAAGTTTAGATATGATGAAGATCCTTAAGAAATAGGGGAGTCAAGGGATTTTAGATATGATTTGTTAAGTTTGTTATGGTAGGAATTTTTGATAAAGATTATACCCTCAGTCCATATCTCTCATTATCTTTATTGCCGGTTTTAGATATGATGAAGATCCTTAAAATAGATGAGTCAAGGGATGTTAGATATGATTTGTTAAGTTTGTTATGTTTGGAGATTATGTGTATCGATATATACTCTTAGCCCTATATATATTCTCATTCTATCTCGTATTCTCCTTGCAGCCGCTTTTAATAAAAATAAAAATTACGAGTCAAATAAAAATGGTTTGTCCGCGTGTATGAGCATATATTTAGAGATATGGAATTTGACGTATTTGGTTGATTTGAAGATGCGAAATACCGGAAAATTAGGTAAATGATGTGAACCTAAGAAAATTAGGGTTTCCATTAATAAATAAATAGTGATTCAAGACGTAGAAAATATCACACCACCATACACCCAAGAAATCGAGAGTCACAAAAATGAGTTCAGACATCCCAAGAAGGCCAAGGATTGTAAGGCTAGAACCAAAAAGGTTAAGGATCACCATTACCATCAATGGTGTTGCTCCGGTTCCTGGTATACCGGTTAGTGCTGAAGTTCATACTGATGTTGGCAATGGGTCTATCCCTAAAGATGTTGATATTGGTGGTGATGAAGATATGGTTCCTGTAAAAACAACTATTCCTGCTGAAGTTCATATTGATGTTCCTGATGTTCCTGAGAATGCCCACGTGATTGACCATAACGTTGTTGCTGGTGTTGAGATTGTTGCCGATGCTCCCATTCCTGTGAATGAGAATAAGCCTTCTGATGATGTTGTGCCTGGAATACCGGTAACACCCGAGCAGCCAATACCTATAGAAGAGATAAGTAGTGGAACTACACCCGAAGTTCCACCAGAGCCCGCCATCAAAAGAAGTTTTTGGATGATTGAATAGACAATTTTTTTTTATGTTTTGATTATGTTTCTAGATATTTTTTTTTCGGTTGAAAACCAGCCATCCTTGTTTTCGTTTTCCCTTGCTATTTTGTTTAGTAGAAAAATTATATGTTCTTGGAGGTGCTCATTCGTTTCAATATATATGATTGTTTTTCTTGCTTACTTAACCGCTTCACTCGTATTAATCAACTTTTACTTGTATTGAGTCAACACTGTTACCACGATTCAAGCATTCTTAATGTTTCCATACATTTCAATGTTTCATATGCTTAATTTCTGTCAAAACATTACTTATTCATTTGTAGCAAAAACTATTTATTATGGCGTTGCCCATTAACATGTCCCATGAGTTTGAGATATACTGAGATTACTCCTACTTCAAATTAAACCAATCTCGGGCCAGGAATTTCAATAATTAAAAATCTTATTGTAAGGATTCCACAAACCATTACATTTCATTACTAGTATCAGTTAAGTAACCATAATCTCTACCTTCGTCGCTGTCATCCTCCAAATCATCATTATCCTCCAGATCATCATTATCAGAGTCCTCTGAATTTTCCATTTCCTCATAGTCTTCCTCTCCATTCCAGTTTGAGTGTATCTGTTTTGGCTTGCGTAGATTCAGCCAAAGAGTCCCACCAGCCTTTTTCCAAAGAAACTTCTTGTATAATTTATCCTCTTCTTCCTTTGATTTTTGTATGGCGGCCTTCCACAATTCATACTCAGGTCTATTCTCTTGCCTTTTTCTCGCTTCAATCTCTCTCAGGAAGAACCCTACCAAAGATTCAAGTTCTTCTCTCGACAATTTTTGTGATAAAAAACGAATATTATCATAACTTAGTTTTGTTTTCTTCTTGCTAACTTCTCCTTTTGCCATTTTTCTCTAGGGTTTCAGGTATCCGTATCACTCTAATTTCTTAGATTTTTTTTCTTCGGTTTATCTTGGGAGGAAATGATGAAGCTGTGCAGGTGTTTTTTTCCCTTATATGCAGAAATTAGGGTTATCACCAATTAACCGCCCTACATGCCATCGTTCGAAAGTAACCGCTTCAGATGGTCTGGACCATAAGGGATGTACTGAGCCACTATAGGCATTTTCGAAGATAAAATATATATCATGCCAAAAGATATTTGTATTTAAAAAAATGGCATGCCAAAAATAATTGGATACTTCTGTCTAATTCCCAATTAAATGCTTTTAGAGTAGAAGATTTTGTGAGAAGATATATATACATCATTCCATTATTTTTATGAAATTTATATATAGTCAAAAATGCCAAAAAAAAAAGCCCAATTGCATCCAAAATAAATTCATTTCAAGTATCCCTTGCCAACATACATAATTATCTATCTTAAGACTTTCATTGTGAGTATCCCTTGCCAACATAATTACCACCCTATACCTAGCCTAATTAGTAGTAGTAGTAGCTGGTTATATATGTAGCCATCAAGACCATCCTGGTTGCAAGAGATGTGCAACTCATTATAATTTTGGGCGTATTGTGAAGATAGTGATTCATTTATGTAAGGTAGTACATGATATAGCTTTGTCCGTTGACGCTACTGATTTTTGGTAACAAAAATTATATCTTGAATATTTTATTTTTTCGATATTAAAGAAATATATTGGATCTCCGTACTATCCATATTTACATAAAATACTTTCCTTATAAATCTAGGGTAAATCTAGAGTACGAGAAGGGATTTAGCGAATATATAGAGCTGATCTGTTTTCCTAATAAATCTAGGGTAAAATGAATTAAAGAAAATTCGTGTAACAATTGGCTATTTCCACCATTCAGTATAAGTAAGGCATTTAACAGGGGACGGCGACAGGATGCAAAACCCTAGCTATCTATGTTCTTCTAGTCGATTTGAAGGTATAACCCAACCCAACCC
>JAJJMA010240770.1:0-13310 GCA_023529015.1 Papaver nudicaule
GAGCCATCTACTTAGTTATGGTGTAGCAAGGCTCGATGATTATTGTCTCCAACCCCAATTTGATTGGTGTGTTCAAATCTAAGAGTTATTCTATTGGCATGTGTCAAAAGCATTATACATCTAACGGTTTATATGCTTTTAAAATTAGCTAGTGCATCTTTATGACTTATGAACCGTGTGACACCTTTTGGTAGTGGTACAAATTTGGTGATTCTGCATTTTTACCACATTCGTGTATATTTCAATATAATTCATGTACAAAAATTTCAGATGTTTTATAGGATTATTTAGCCATTAAATGAATTTGTCTTGGTACCGACTTTTATAAATTTTTAAGTATATTAATGTCATTAAAGAAGTATCGCGAAATTTCGAACAAGTTACTTGAGGGAAATATTTTCACTAAATAAGCACCGCTAAATATCAAGCAGGTTATTACTCGAATTGGTAATATCGTTATTAAAAGAAGTACCGCTAAATATCAAGCAGGTTATTCGAATTGGCAATATCGTTATTAAAAGAAGAACGACCAAATATCGAGTAGGTTACTCACAAGGGTAATATTGTAATTACAAAAGTAAAAGTACCATTAAATATCAAGCATGCAGGTTAAGGTATTATTGTCATTAACGAAGTATCGTTAAATATCAAACAGGTTACTCACAAGGGTGATATTGGCATTAACGAAGTACCGTTAAATATCGAGCATTGTTACCAAGATTCTTACTCAAATTTCCCAAAAATTGATATGTTTAAGGCTCTACAAGATTCTTCCTCAAATTTGCCGAAAATGGATATGCTTATGATTTTTTCTTAAATTTGTAAAATATGGAGAGGTTTAGTGTTCTCGGGAAGATCCTGGCTTGGAGTATGGCAATAAGGGATAGGTTTGGTGTTCAGACGAAGATCCTTACTCATTTTTTTCAAAAATGGATATGTTTAACGTTTTACAAATATTCTTCTTTAAATTTGTCAAAAATGGATAGGTTCAGTGTTCCCGGGAAGATCCTGACTTAGAGTACGACAACAAGGGATAGATTTGGTGCTCGGACGAAGATTCTTACTCAAATTTGCTAAAAATGGATATGTTTAAGGTTTTACAAAGATTCTTCCTTAAATTTTCCAAAAATGGATAGGCTCAGTGTTCCGAGGAAGATCCTGGCTTAGAGTATGGCAACAAGGGATATATATGTTTGGTGTTCAGACAAAGATTCTTACTCAAATTTTCCAAAAATGGATATGTTTTAAGGTTTTACAAAGATTCTTCCTTAAATTTGCCTAAAATGGACTCGGTGTTCCCGGGAAGATCTTGGCTTAGAGTATAGCAATAAGGGATATCTTTGGTGGTCAGGCGAAGATTCTTACTCATATTTTCCAAAAATGGATATCTTTAAGGTTTTACAAAGATTCTTCCTTTGCCAAAAGTGGATACGTTCAGTGTTCCCAGGAATATTTTGGCTTAGAGTATAGAAATAATGGATAGGTTTGGTGCTCAGACGAAGATTCTTACTCATATTTTCCAAAAATGGATATCTTTAAGGTTTTACAAAGATTCTTCCTTAAACTTGCCAAAAGTGGATACGTTCAGTGTTCCCAGGAAAATTTTGGCTAAGAGTATGGCAATAATGGATAGGTTTGGTGCTCGGTCGAAGATTCTTACTCAAATTTTCCAAAATGGATATGTTTAAGGTTTTACAAAGATTCTTCCTTAAATTTTGCAAAAATGGATAGGCTCAGTGTTCCGGGGAAGATCCTGGCTCAGAGTATGGCAACAAAGGATATGTTAGGTGTACGTTCAGACGAAGATTATTAAAATCCAAACTTGAAATCCTTGTCCTCTTTAAATGCCTTAACTTTTATGTAAACCTTTAAGGGTTATTTCTTATGAATCAAACGAATTACCGAGACAAAAGAGTCATAGTTGGTATTGATATATGTGAATCTCAAGCATATCCTATATCTTCAGTTTATTTGAATTATCTTAAAGATTCGTCCTTAAATTTGCCAAAAATGGATAGGCTTAGTATTACAGGGAAGATCCCGGCATATAGTATGGCAACAAAGGATAGGTTTGGTATTCAGACGAAGATTCTTACTCAAATTGGCCAAAAATTGATAGGCTCAATGTTCCTGTGAAGATCATGGCTTAGAGTAAGGCAACAAGGGATAAGTTTGGTGTTCATACGAAGATTTTTACTCAAATTTGCCAAAAACGGGTATATTTAAGGTTCTACTAAGATTCTTCCTTCAATTTGCCAAAAATGGATAGGCTCAGTGTTTCTGAGAAGATCCTTGCTTATAGTATGAAAACAAAGGATAGGTTTGTTTGTTGTTCAGCCTCCGATTCTCCATAAAGACTCTCACCCCTCATTTTGGCAGGAAGGATTAGAACTCTGGCGAAAATTCTAACTAGTTCTTAAGAAGAATATGAAAAACTTTGGTAAGAAGAATCATGTCGAAGAAATGTTTCGAACGAGAATATGAGAAACACTGGTAGGTTATCGAGTCCGCTGAAGACTCGGACTATGTGAACAAGTTATGACAAATATAGAGAACTCCGACGAAGATTGTAACTAGTTCTGAAGCAGAATATGAAAAACTTTGGTAGGAAGAATCCCGTCAAAGATTTGTTTTGAACAAGAATACAAGAGACATTGGTAGGTTACCAAATTCCGACGAAGAATCCGACTACGTTAATAGGGATCTAGGTTAAGCGATTAAGGTGATCTAGGTTGTTATTAGCCATGGATAGAGTTATTTGTAAAAGCCTTAGGCAGAGTGTGTTTATTTCGGAATCGACTCATGTAAAACTATACGCATGTCACATGAAATTGAATGAATTATAAAGTTGGATGAATCCTAAAATTACTTCATTGAATGCTAAAATATTTGATTTCATTCAACCTCAAACTTCCTTCAATCGCACTCGATCTTTACAAATGTTTAGAGGTTTCTATGTAATATTCGTTTGCAAAATGTGGATTTTGTTCGATCTTTCTCAGTTTCATTGAATGTTGTTAGATTTAGTGTAAATTCATTGATCTCCGGAAGTTGGACTTTGTCGAATCACATTGAATGCTTAGAGATTTTTGCATAAATTCATTTGATTCTGCAGTTGGACTTTGTTCAACCTTACTCGATTTGACTGGATGCTAAAAGTTATTTGTGTAATTTCATCTGACTCCACAAAATGGATATGTTTAGAGGTTCCACAAAGATTCTTCCATAAATTTTCCAAAATTGGATAGGCTCAGTTTTCCAGGGAAAATCCTGGCTTAGAGTATGGAACAAGGAATATGTTTGGTGTTCAGACGAAGGTTCTTACTAAATTGCCAAAAATGAATATGTTTAAGGTTCTACGAAGATTCTTCTTTAGATTTACCAAAAAATTGATAGGCTCAGTGTTCCCCGGATAAATCTTATGTGAAATAGAACTATGTAAATCTCTAAGCATAAGCAATGAAATCGAAGGCTCTTAAGAGTGGTGAATTCGGGATTTCATTATATGCAGCCTTTACTCATTTAATGTTTAGAGATTCACACAAATTCATTTGATTCTGGAATTGAACTTCGGTCTTCGTTCGATCTTGCTGGATTTTTAGAGCTTTATTCATATATAGTTTCACCGTTAGTCCAATTACATGTAGAAAGATCATTGAATTAACACGAGTTATCACATTTTTTTCTTGAAACAATTCGTTGGGTTAAGGAGACCCAAACCGTACAACACCACTACAAAGGAAAACCAAAACCAAAAACAAAACCAGAGCTACTCCCTAATATAGGCCTGGAGGTTTCTATTCTCCTCAATAATCTGCTACAAACCACTGCTAAAATCCTTTATCTCTACTTCAACAAAATCACCAGGAGGATGGATAGCTGCTAAAGTTATCACATATTGACATGAACAATATTACATAATTGTGTTAGCGAGAGAAAGTTGAATCACCATGCGAAATTTGGATCATACGAGAAGCTCACCACCCAATTCAAACAAAAACTAACAAGTAGGATCCGTAAGGTGTATTCCTGACCAATAGAAAACCAGGTGCGTTAATCCGACGAATCTATATGCAAACTAAAAAATTCACACGGATTGCTATGGCATCCCACGGTAGGCAAAGTTGCCCCGCCAAAATTTTATTTCCCGCCCAAAACAATCCAACAAAACTAACAAATTAGGATCTGTATCATGTATTCTCGGCTAACAAAAAACCAAATGTTTAATCGAACGATGCTGAATGCACCCTCAAAATTTCACACGGATCTCAAACTCATCCAATGGTAGCAAATGTTACCGCGCCAAAATTTTCCTCTCCCGCCTAAAACAATGAAAAAACACATTGGCGGTAAAATCTCCCGCCCTAACTTTTTTGCGTATCCCCAAAATATTTTGGGTTAAAATCCGGACTTGAACCCTTAAAGTCTTTTACGCCATCTTACTTGCATCTCTCTCTCGATTCTTCTCAAGACTCTCACCCCACATCTCTTTCTCTATCAGAACCAAAGCCATCTGTGATTAAGTACCAATAGAACTTCCAAAGTCCAGATGCTAGTAACCTGTTTGTCAAAAGTTCTCTGAGAATTTTCTCAGGGATTTGGTTAATGCGATACTGGTGAACTTGATTTTGGATGTTCGATTCGATGCTGATGAACTCAACTTTTATCCCAATATTTTCTAGTTCTTTTTTTTTCTTTTGCTTCTCAAAAGATAAAATGGTCTTCTTACTTTTGAGATTGGAGCCAAATTGGAACTTTTGTATGTTGTTCTTAAGTTTTATCAATAAAGGCAGGCCTAATTTTGCAATTTCAGTGGCGTAACTGATAATAACGTCAAAGAATTTATGCTTAGGCGATACTCATTTTTTTCTTCCTTTTAGCTTTGATTCAATCGTGCTATTACTTTTTGTTTTTTTGTTGCTGATTGGATATTGATTGGAAGATACTTGTTGATGTCAAGTGATGAAAAAAACAAAAATCAGTCAGATTCACATCGATTTGGTGTCTTAATTGTACAAATCGACCTCAACAGAGCAATCTGATGTTGGGTTTGTGATGGATTTGTTTTTCCAGTGTGCTTAATTGAAAATTTTGGTCAGGCATATATAGTGTTTGTGATATTGCATCAACTAGTTTAACAATTGAGTGTTGATGGATAAATGGTAAGTTTTATGTTTAGAGTTTGGCTTGTCTACTTAAATTGTATTTCAGTTTTCTTTACTTTTACAATGACAAACAATCTCGAATATCGATTTCTTTTGCGTTTCTTGTTTTCAGATTTGTCTCAATTTTGATTTTCTTTTTCTATCTTGTTTCACTTTCTTCTGTTACTTGTTGGTGCTTCAGGCAAAATTTGGTTCATTGTTGCGTGTGTGGGGTGTTGATGCTTCAGTTGGCATATTTGATTTTGCAATATGATATTCGGTGTTATGGCTGTAAGGTGTTAGTTGGTCTTGGGTATGGGAAGGTGATAGCTGTCTCGAGTATGGAGAGGCCTTACTAGAATGTTTGACTGATAATCTGTATGTGTGCACATATGTCTGTGATGTGGGATATCGAGTTGTGAGTGATCGAGTCATAGCGTTATGAATGTATATCTGAAATCTTCTAGGAAATAAACTCTTAGTACCCTCAAGAGCTCCTAAATGCAATGGGTACTTTGAGCTAAGAGTTGGCATTAATTATCCAGACATCTGATCGCATTTCTTTAAATACATTTTCATGTTTCCCCTCAATGATCCATTATAGACGACCAGGTCTTTTTCTAGTATAACTTCGCTAATATATGAAGTACTTTACAATCAACTAATAAGTCGTTGCCTGTCCTAATGTATTACAACATTTTTAGGATAAACGTAGTAAAAGGTGCAACTTTTCACGACTTAAACTGAAACAGTCGTGAAGCTAACGTAGTTAATGGGGGTCTTTTCCTGTAGTGTCCCAGTGATGAATCACTTGAGTCATAGAATAACCCATAAACAGACCAACCATATTACCCCAGAAACATAGATCAATCTTCACTGCTGTTATCATTTCATCTTTAGTCAGAGCTTTCCTCCCATAATGTTTATTATTTCGTTGCTTCCACAAGTTCCAGATGATAGCATATGGAACCATGCACCATAATGCTAGCTTTCTACTTGGTGATTTTCCAACACTGCAGCTGTTCCTCCAAACTCTGAGGCAACACCCACCCTACAGACCAACCATTCAAGAAATAATTCCACAAATGAGAAGCGTAGTCACATTGCAGCATCAGATGGTCCAAAGTTTCAACCGCGTTGCCGCAGAATAAGCACAAGTCTGATGACAGGTTGATTCCCCTGTGCTTTAAATCAACTTATTGAGTCTTGTTTACACTGAGGTGTCCATCTTGTTTACACTCATTGAGCATGTTTTCTCTTTTAGTGCGTAACTCATATCCATATATGATAGTGGTAATGATGGAATATGAAATGCATGTATGTGAACGTTAAACGAGTTGGGTTCAACTCAGTATGGTTCGAGTTGGCTGATTTTGTAAACATCTTGTGTATGGTTTTTTTTCTTTTGTGAAATGATGACATGCATGGCAAGTTTTTGACTAAATTAGCAGCCTAGGTTAAATTTTGAGCGACCATCCTTAATGATTGATCTATGCTCGTATCGGATTTTTCATTATGTTAAGTAGAACCCAGGCCAAGAAGGCTTAAGAAATATCATGTCTAATGCTTGCCATATGTTGTTTTTCTTGTAATAAGAATTATTTTTGGATGACTATATGATTATTCTCTTGGCTAAACGACTCTATAGAGGTTCATGAGTCACGCCGTATGGAATCAACTGAAATGATATGGTTCATAAAGTTAACTAAGAGAGCCTAGACACTGGATTCTTGTATAACTAATTATAAAGATAAAATTGCCTTTCATGTTTGTCCGATGATGTTTTCGTTTTCCACTAAAAATTAGTTCGATGTCGCGTCACTTATTTCAATTAATGTATTTTAAAATTGATTAATTATATCATAAATGTATTATATATGCATGACCCTGTGATATTTATGGAGTTCAGCTATTTGGTTGTATTACCAAAGTAATCATTGGAAGGGCTGAAGTTAAACTCATTAGTGAAATATTGTTGGTTGCTCGTGCTAATTAGGTAGTATGTTTTAATGATCCGTCTAAAGACATCATTAATTGAAATAATTAGCTTTTGTGTTCTTATACAAAGGTGGTCGTGATACCCAAAGGTGTTAAACCGTATGAATGCTTGATATGGAAATCGAGAATCAGGGTCATACAAACTATGTGTTATTCCTCCCAAAGGAAGAATTTTTGAATTTTCAATTTACCAATTTACGAAGAATGTTTTCGGTGTAACCAGAATAGTATAGAGTTTTACTATTAAGTTTGTGCTGCCAAAGTGGCCAATGTAAAAGGGTAAACTCATTTTAAAATTATGGTGGAAAGTGGCTTGTGTATCCTAATTCGATAATAATTGACTTGCCCAAAGACCTAACTGAAGTAATTAGGTGATATATTCTCGCTTAAGAGTCTTTGACACCTCAAAGGCGTCAAGTTTATGGTTTAGAGAATACTTATGTCAAATTGACAATTGCGCGGCTGCGCCACCATTGTTTTGGTTGCTTTTGGTTGCTCCATAGTCAAAGTTGACATAACAGTGAAAGGGAACCATGTAGATTTCAGTCATTAAGAAGTTCGCTGAAGTGATCCTCCCAGAGTAATAATGAACTCACAAATAGATATGGTTGAGAATGTTGTCAATTGCATATGTTCTAATTCATTATGGTATTAGTGATTTGTCCAAAGACATCACTATATAGAGTAATTAGTATATGCTATTCTCATTTTGGATGGTCTTAACAACCAAAGTTCTAAGATTTTGTTTTGAGGATACATGGTACATTGACAGCTAAAGTTTATCGTGTTGACAATGAAATGAATGGTATGTACTTTGGATCTTCATCCCAAAGGAGAAGTTTTGGCGGTATGTTTTCGTATGGAATTCTATTTTTAGGCTTGGATAATACTTATGATTTTGGGTGATAATAACTGGTAGTATCATGATATCTTTACTTTTCATAATAATAATGAAAAATGAAAGAGTTACATAAGTATTACCAAAATAAATTTTGTATAATATTTAGTTAGGACATTATTGGTCACCTCAATACCATGAAATATGATAGGTGTGTATGAGCATATATTAGAATTGTACTAAACTAGCCATAATATAGCGTTGATGGCTTTATCGAAATTTCTTGATCATTGTATTGTGAGTTTTTTGTTTCCTATAGTGGTTTGGATATCCACTGAAAGTACAAGTGGATGATCAGTGTATGAACTAACTAAAGTACATAAGGGAACACAAATCTTGAGACGATGAGGAAATTTTGGTATTGTGGATCTCACTCTTGTTAAAGGTTATGAGTTACATTCTGTCGTATTTGCTGTTAATTTTCACGTTATGACTGTATCTTATTTAATGGTAAGTAGCACGTAATAAACTGTGTTTATTGTTGAGCTTGAAAGACAATGAATAGATACCGAATGGTGAATAAGGTGTGAATGTGCATTATAGAAAGGTGATTACATCAGAACAAATCGAACTTCTGTAAGAGATAAAAAAAAAAAAAAAAAAAAAAAAAAAAAAAAAAAAAAAAAAAAAAAAAGTTATAAGGTAGTGTGTAAATTGTAATTTTGGGAATGGTTAGGAGGATCATGAATTGTACCTTACCTGTCTTGTTATGGGTGGAACTCTAGCCCACTGAAAGCATCTTAATCTGAGTTTCTGGCATAAGACGCACGTATGTTAATCTGTGCGTCTACAGTGAGCCGTAGACTGTATTGGAAACCCATTTTAAGACACCTGCATGGTTAGGGTGAGCGATGGAAAATAGAGATCATAACCTATATGAAATTAAATTGGGTATTTTCGCTAGAATATCCAAAAGGTATCGGTATTCTTGTCCTAACTATGGTAATAAAATAGTTGAAACCGAACACCAGATTCTTTGCAAATAGAGAATCTAGTGGGAGAAGTGAACTATGGTGATTAAGAAATTACATACAGTTTTATTTTTCGTAATTTCAGAAAATGTTGAATCACTAAATGATTCACTACCAAATAAGGGTAAACTTACCGGTTTCAATTTCACACACATCTGAAATGTTTCGTAGAATACAACTTGTATGAAGTTAAATCCTTGAGCCTGAATGAAGTTTTGGATTAGGTTGCCGAGTAAGTGAAGGCAAGACTTTAACTCGATACAGAGGGCACTATTGAACCAGACATACAGGCAAGGACTTATTTAAGGAAAGCATGTTGATATCTGGAGACTTTTACTTGAAGTGGTGTTGTTTAGTAATCCATCCTTACCTTAATGTCTTAGAGCTTCTCCCGTATATCACTTGGAGTTCGGATGCAGAGGTCCACGTGAGCAATTTAGAGGGTCATTTCTTAGGAAGATAAAGAATTCTTCATGTAAGTTAAGAGATCATCATATGGACCTATTTAAGCACCCGACAAATAATATCTTAAGTTTCATATTACTAGTACGAATGAAATAATTGTAGGTCAGTGGGAGCAAATCCATGATTGGTTTTACCTATTGGTAACATATCATATGATGATTGGGTAAGAAAAGGTTCCTCAGGAACTTTAGAAAGGAACTGTAGTTTTCGTTATGGAATGAATTTATTTCGAGAACAATGTTATTATGTTCAGCTAAATTAGGTAGTAACGATCAAACTTTAAAGAAATAAGTTCTTTACAGTATAAAATGTAATTTTAGTCTCGCACAATTTCAAGCAATGATCGTAAGGAATATTGTACACTTTCCATATTTGGGATTTTCATGTGTATTGTCAGCACGAAATTCATAAGAGTTTTATAATAAGCATGTTTGGGTGTTACCAAAGTAGCCCAAGAATATAACTTTGTAGAACATTAAAGAAAGTATGCATTTACCAACCCTAATATCATAGTGTCCTTTAAAGGTGGTAAATTATTTAGACTCATTTTGAAGCTTATTTTGGGTTACGTTCCATGTGAATCATAAACTGTATGGTGGTAAAGCAAAAGTGAAATGTATTGCCTTTATCCACAATATAGAGTCTGAATTCGTGGCTTGTAATGGTGCCACAATTTTAAGTTGTGCAATTTATTTCAAAACTTGGAGAATGTCGACATTATAGCCAAGTAATTGAGAACTTATGTGCGCAACAATACTCTTTCTTTAGGAAATGATAGTACAATAGTAAGTACCTATGGAAGAATTTTTTTCTTATGGCGAAGAAAGAGGTTTGGAAACAATCAGTATAATGTGGAAATGTAAGTATAAAACTTGTAATTTCAAATCCGTCGATTATGCAAAGATGGCACTCGATGCCTTTATGGAACTAATTGCATTTAATTTGTTATCCTCTTATGATAGTTGAAGATGGATGAATTGTTGATTTCCACACAATTTTTGAGATCTCATAAAAGTGTTGTTTCTGGTTTCCTATTGTTCCATATGTGCACACAATTGTTGGTGGAACGAACGGTATAGGAATTTCCGTAACCCGAATCGATAAGGCTCTTATGGTATTTGCCTTATAAACAGAAAGGGCAGTTATGTTTTTTTGCCAAAAATGATTAAAGGTCATGTTAAGTAACAAACTAATCGTGTAGTACATGGAAGGGAGCATGTTATATGATGATGTGTAACCGCCATGACTCACATTAGCATATTGCTTAGTCTTGACATTAACGTGAACTAGAACATATATTGCGCACTTAGGATTATGTATCTAGATATTTTGTTCGCCGTAAGTCTAATGGGTCAAGTGGGAGAATGTAAGAATATGTGACCCTTTGGCTAGGCTCACTTGAGAATTGACTAAATTTGACTAGTCTAAGGATGAGGTGTTAAGTGCCTAGCTCTTATGGCTTGAGGTGTGAAGTATTAGGACACTTAACCCATTATGTGTCAAGTATGTATGATATGTGTTGTTGTAGAATGGAGACACATATGAGATAGCTTTGATGGTTAAGCTATGCTACACAAATATATATACTTAGAGAGAAGAACTCTTATTTCTTGCCCATGAAAGTTTGCTAGCTACCATTCCATCACTTAAGAATAGCTACTAGAATGTTAGGGTAGAGAAATATATGGTCTACTCAAATGATTGTGATCCAATTTCATCTCATTAAGCATACAAGAGAAAATATAGAACAAGAAGAAAAGAAAAGCTACAAGAAGGAACAACATCATATAGCAATGATGCAAAGTATGTATATCTTAACTCATCTTATTTCTATCTTTTGATTGCTTGTAGTAAACATAAATATTCTAGATCCTATAATCATGATATGAATTGTACCTATTACCATGATTATATTATCCAACAGTCTACTGTTCATTAATAACATAACTTTTGTATGAGAATGTACGTTGGGACCAACCGACCAAGTTTTGTGCAAGTAACCTGAGCTTAGAAGTGTTTTGAGTCCATGAAGGCTGACTGGATTGTCCGACTCGCACCCATTACAGCTGTACTAGTGTTTTTGTCGATCTTTCTCCACGGATAGTTTCTGGATCTTTCCACACAGCTGTTTTTTGTGAACTTCGAACATGAAATTGTTATAGACCGAACGTTCTGGTAACAGATTCTGCAACTCTGAAATCTCGAACTCTTCAAACGATACAGCATAGTAGCCCCTTCCAGAAAATCTGACTGGTGTCTGCCAAGCAGATCGGTCTATTCACGCCATGACGATTTTCAGCAGCTGTATCCTGATCTCAAACACTGACATGATTTTTTCTGTGGGAACACGATTCTTTCTCTCGGGTCCCCTTAGTCGGTGCCAATGTTTGTACGGGAATATATAAATTCTCATACAAATCACGAATATTGAAGATGATGATGTAAAACATGCATAAACAGGAAAATAAATAAGTCACAGATTTAACGTGGTTCGACATTGTTGTGCCTACATCCACGGGCGAATCCCCTTGGGGAGCGATTTTATTGATTATCAGGATACAATGAATTTAGGGTTTTGGAGAGGAGGGGACAGATTTCTAGGGTTGCCACCTTGTGGCTGATTTCTGTGTGGAGGAATTGGGATCCCTTTCTCGGCTTTTGTCCCCCCTATATATATACAGTTACAAATACATATTCTGCCCTAATTCTGATTCTGCAAGTATCTTGGGCAGCAAGGCTTCTGGAAACTTCTGGAACCTTTCTCTAGCTCTCCAAAAGTGGTTCTGGACCAGTCTGTACGAAATAGCTGACTTGACCGACAGTTGACTTTGGCACTGACCAACAGTTGACTTTGACTAACTTTGACCGACTGTTGACTTTGACCAAATTCGGTCAACAGTTGATTTCAACCCTCCTTGACCAGCGACTGACTGCATTGATTTTTGACAATACGGACTGCTGGACAGGGCTAGCTGGATGAATTGCAGGTTGGCTAACTGGGCTGGCAGTTTGAGCTTACAGCTAGGTGGTCTCCAAAAGGGTTATCTGGTCCAAACTGTGGCAATTTTAGCCATGGTACAAACATATACCACTAATAAAAATAATTATATGAATATTTTATAGTTTCATGGGTTCTTCGGGTTGCTTGCGTTAGAGAAATGTTAACCCGTGCTTGCCCAAATTAGTTCGGGTTGGTAAAATATATACATATAGTTGTCCAACATTTGAAATACCTAATCCAATCCGCCCAATGTTTGGGTTGGGCACGGGTTGGATGAGTTGACCCAACCCAAGTCCCACCCCTAGTTTGGACTCAAATGACTTTGAGAATGCATTTTACCGATTTATATGCCGACCTGTTGCTTTTTACACCCCAAGCTTTTCCCCGTTATGTGGTGCCGACGTGCTGTGAGATGGCCTACGTTAGGGACCGTGACAGAACTTTTGGTCAGGGAGACATTTATATCGAAAAAATGATCTTAATTTAGGTAGGCTGTCTAAGGCCACATTTTTTTTCCACCATTCGATAAAATGTATATTTCTCCATGTTTCCTATAAATAAGAATCCTGGCGTCATTGGGGCGTACGGAAAAGTTTTGGGGTAGACTTTTTTAGCTACCGAATATAAATTCATGAAGCTACCGAGTAGTGTAAATAAAAACATTAACACCACTCGGTAGATTTTTTCGTATCGAATATAAATCTGCCCTAAAATTTTTCCGTACGCCCCAATGACGTGAGGATAAGAATGGAGTGGTTCATCCATAACTAGTGTATGAGAATGCACGTTGGACTAACCGACCACGTTTTGTGCATGTAACCTGAGCTTTGAAG
>JAJJMA010240775.1:0-11135 GCA_023529015.1 Papaver nudicaule
TACGAAAGTACCCAGAGACGGTACACTTGTTTTTGCAGGTAAAAACACCTAGAATCATTGGGAATATATGAAAGAAGCCAAACTGTATGTCTTAAAGAATTCTCGAAATCTCTGACGGGAAAGGCATACACTTGGTATAATAATCTAGCTCCTAACAACATTCTCAGCTGGAGCCAGATGGTTAATGCTTTCCTCAAGAAGTACTTCTTCGTGTCTGAGCAACTCGCTCTCTCTGGTTTGGGAAGACATTATCAGCGAAACAATGAACATCCAGATGATTACGTGACGAGGTTCAGAACTCGTGCAGTGGATTGCAATGATCCAAACGTGACTGAATTGCAGTTGGTGGAGCTTTGCATCAATGGAATGATACCAGTATATCGGGCCTTATTGGAGAATCTGGATATTAACAATTTCACCAAGCTCCATAAGTCTGCCAAACGATCCGCCACCACCGCACCTGCGTTACTAGAAAGGCCCAGGCCTGTAAAGGTTGAAGAAAGTCGTGGTGATACACGTGCCAGCAAACGACTCGTCAACAAGCAATATAGCTCTCTTCCCTCAGTTCATGATGTCACTGAAGGTGTTAAGAGAAAGGCGCCTACTCCTGAGGCTCCACAACTGAAATGTGCGGCCCCAACTCAATCTCAGGTTACTGCGCGGGTCCCAGCTAATAATCCTGCACCAAAAGCACCGCGACAACCGAGGGAATTTCCTAGAGTTCCTGATTTCCCTTGTACCATGGATGAAGTGATAGAGCTCTTGGAAGCATGGATTCAAGATGGTGCTATCAAGTTACCTCCTGTACGGAGAGAGCCTACAACACAAGAAATGACTGATCCCAAGTATTGTCATTTTCATAGATTCGTCAATCATCCCACCAGCGAGTGCCATCGACTCAAGCAAATCTTCAACGAAAAGATCGAGTCAGGAGAGTTGAACTTCGGGACTGAGGGCGTGCATAAGAATCCACTTCCTCAGCATCAACCTCAACGTCAACATCAACCTAACATTCGAAATTTCACTATCTCCGGAGAATCTGTCAAGCAAACTGCTAATTATTCGATGGAGAATTTATGCGAGCTCTTGCATTTTTCTAAAAGTCAGCGAAGAAACATTTTCGCCGCCTTAAACTGGATTGCTAGTGGCAAAGAGCTATCTGTACCTGAAAGACATGAAGAAGCTCAGCCAAAGCCTAATGAAGTTACACCAGAGATGATGGCAGGAGGGAAGCGTGTCCCAATACCACTTATCTCCGTTCGTCTCAAAGGTACAAATTTCAAGAAAGTTCAAATTGATGATGGTGTCATGGTTAACTTGATTCCAATCAAAACACTTCAAGCAATTGGGATTTCCAGACGGGATGTCATCTACTATCCCACAGTGACAAAAGATTCAAAAGGAAATCTCCGAGATATATACGGTCATGTTACTTTGGATCTAAAGGTTGACTCTGCTCGCACCAAAGCCAAGTTCCATGTAATCAAGGAGGATGAGGAGCATGATATGATTTTGGGGCATCCCTGGCTCCATGGAAAGAGATTTGTGCCTACAATCTTACCAGTAATCATCAAGGGCCAAGAGTTCATGTTTGACCAAGAAAGCTGCGACGTGGGAAAACTGGAGTACCATGTGGGGTCCGAAACTCTGGTGATATTCAAAGAGGTATGTGAAAGTGATTTGAAGTACTTTATTCAGAATTATTTACTTAATGGGAATCCTATCCAACGTGTCCCTACACAAGGATTGGATAGTTCTCTGACATGGGGACTTGATCGCATCAAGTCTATCAAACCCTCTGAGGCACCTCGTGAGGAAATCAAGGCCACTGCAGATAAGTGGGCTCGGATAAAGCAACGGTCATATAGGCGAAAGACACCTGAGATGTCATGGGTTCCTAAGACCGCTTTTAAAGAAGGGGATAAGGTTATGCGACGCACTAACCGAAGAGTAGCTTCTATTTCGGGGTCCACACCAAACTGGGAGGGACCTTATGTTATATCTCGAGTCATGCCTAATACGCGATACATGATAAGTGCAATACATGAGAGGCTCTCAAACATGGTGGTCAACGTCAAATGGTTCAAGAAGATATGAAGATTCATTAGAGTTTATTTATTTCCTGCAATTTTCAATTCCTCCAAAATAAAAGTGCAAGCAATCTCTTGCCTTTTAGCAATTCAATTCAAAAATTCAAATTCAAAACCTATGAGTTCAAAATAATCAATTCCCACAAACCCTTTGTTCATAAAACCAAATAAAAGCAAAATAAAATTCTACTGAGAAAAATGTTTTGCTCCTGAAACCTTTCAGAAACAACCATCTAGTGAAGATTTCGCTCCTTCATCAGCTGCTTTCTTTATTAGAGCAATATCAGCAGCCTTCTTCTTCACCTCTTCAGTTAACTTATGGAGTTCCTCAGTCATGGCAGCATGATTCCTCTTTTCTTGCTTCACCAAATCATGGGTGAATTTGCTAACAGCAGCACGCCTTGTTCGGACGAATTGGATTCTCGCCTGAAGCCACAACAAGTTGGGTTTGAAGTTTTCGAATGTAGCAATCAACTCTTCTGCTTCATCTAGCGCCTCATTGGTCATATCTTTTAGTGGGGTGGCATCCATCTTCGAGATCAAGTCCATAAGGTAGCTGCAACACCAGTAAGCGTATGAAAGTGGGCACATCTTCCAGCAATAATAAGGTGACCATAGAGACTCCATATCCTTCTATACAGTGGGACGTGTCCCTCGGGGACATTAAATCCTCCCACTAGTGTATGACCAGGGAGAACTGTTTCATGGGGAGGATTATATGCCGAACCAGCATGAGGAAATTCAAGGAGAGTCCACTTAGTTGGAGCATTTATACCAACAAGGTCGATATTCTCGCAGGCTTGTGTTTCTTTATCAGCGAGCTGAAAGAATGGTTCAAAGCAAGCAGAAATTTAATAATATGCTTCAAGCTATATGATGAAAGCTTAGCATAAGAAGATGATCAAATTTACCTCTGCAATGAGAGGATTCCCGTCAGCGACATTGTCAAAATCCTTATTGAGGTTCTGGCCCTCACTGATCTTTTTACCAACGAAGTAGCTGTTATTTGTTTCTTCATTATCCTCAGAAGGCTGCAAGAGCAAACGAGGTGAGAATAAAATACTAAATATTTTATTTCGGATTGAAGGAGTTAACTAAAGGTAACCTGTGTCACAGAGGATTTAGGCCCTATGGAGTCTCCACTTTTATTTTGCTTAGTAATCATGTCAGTGGATTTGCGTGGTGTATTCGGAGTTGATTCATCAAGCATCGGGTTTCGCTCTAAGGGAACAAATGAAAACCCTTCGACTCCTGTAGCAAGTCCATCCTACATCAAATAAAGAAGAAATGTCATTGAAAGAAGATATTACAAAAGATTCACGATGTTATTTGAAGAAGTGATTTTCTGACGTCTGAATTCTTACGAAGTACAGTGAAAAACTCAAAAACTGTACAAATCCGTAAGAGATATGAAGAAATTTCCTTCACGAAAGTTGTTCGTATGGATGTTTCTGTTTTAGGTGTAAAACAATAAAGAGAATATGAGGGGTAAAGTGTGAAGTGTGATGATGTAATAAAAGATTATAATGGAATTCGAGAGGTCAAGATCGAACAAGACTCGCCTAAACCAAGAAATGGTCGTTCGAGTATTGCTTCAGTTACAAGAAGAGGATATAGGGTTGGTTTAGGGAGGGAAGCAGAGAAAGATGAGATCAGAGAATTGCTATGATTTTCTGTGATGTTGATGATTGAATTGCTAAAGAAGATTGGATATTCAGTTCTCACTAGATATTAAATGTTGAATGAGAAGAGTTAATCAATTATCGATGAGATTGATTGATTGAACTTGCACTGAATTAAACTCTTTGTTCTTGCTGAACTTGTCTGAGATTGTTTTTCCAAACTGGTCGAGTGACCTATTTATAGCAATAGAATTCCAACTGATCTCGTAAGAAGTGGAAGAAGTGGAAGAGTGGGAGTGTGGAGTAAGTGGGGCAAGTCTTGCGCCTAATATTAGGGAAGAATAAACCACCCACTTTCTCATCCCCTCTTTTCAGCAACGTTCACACGACTTAGCTTTCTTTCTCGTTAAGTGATTGAGCCGTTGCAATCACACGTGCCGTAGACCGCCAAACCAAAACCCTAAAGAATATCCCCCCATGTAACTTACTTGATTCTCGTAAGATTTGTTAAAGATTTGTTAAGTCAAATATGACTGAGTGCAAGTCGTACCAATTACTGGTAAACTCAGGACTTTTGCATAAAGATAGAGATTAAGCGATAAGCTTGTGTATCTCTTTTAGGTTTGGTCTAAGGATTGAGCCGGGCAATCGCCATTTAAACCAATGAGATAAATCTAAGGGTTGAGCTAGCAACCGCCATTTAGATAAGATAAGATAAGTCATCTAAGGGTTGAGATAGCAACCGCCATTTAGATAAGATAAGTCTAAGGATTGAGCTATGCAATCGCCAATTAGACTGAGAGGATTTCAGCAACTCTCTGTGGCAACAGTCAAATAAGTACGACTTTCAGTTTGCCATAAATATGAGAAATTGGCTTGTGGCATGTAATGCACCAATTCTCTGAGTAATGAAGACATATGAATGTCTAAAATAATATAAGTCATAGCCATGAGCCATGATTAAGAATTATAGCACTGATTTATAGAAGCAAGTCCATAATCAGGAAAAACAGACGGATGATGCTATCACAGCGTAGCCATCATCAAGAATGCATAAGCATTGCCAATACAAGACCTAAAGATAGGCCATAATAATCATAATAAGCCATGTTGCATGGTATAATAATCTTATTGAGAAATTAGGTATAAGGCGCAAAGGATAAGCCATAACATTTATGTTATTTTAAGATTTCTGGACAGTTTGCATGTTGTCCATTAATAAAATCACCCAGGCCAGACCATATTAGATAAAATTCTGAATTTTTAGTATGTTATAGGGAACTCACAGAGGAAAATATTTCGTGAAGGAAGCACCCCCTAATTCCTCACGGATTGGGCTGTAAAAATCACGCCATGAGGAAATACGTGAGCTGTCAGGTTTCCTTGATTAGGAAACTAGAGTATTATGGACTAAATAAAATCCATAATCCTCTAAGGATTTGGATCAGTGGGACCCATAAATAGAGGGGAGGCTAGAGAAGAATATATTCTAGTCCCAAGGGGGCAACTAGAGCCCGTGAGAGAAGAAAATACCATGGCTCTCCGCGAGCACAAGCAGGGGAAAACCGTAAGGCCCCCCAAGGTTTAGCCACGCCCTGACTTTGGGCCTCCAAGATTTGGCCAAGGCAAAGTCATGGGGCTCCAAGATTAGGCCAGGGCAATAGCATGGGTACCCATAATTAGGCCAAGGAGGTGGCGTGGGCACCCAAGTGCCAAGGCACGCCAGAGACATGGATATCCAAAATTAGGGCAAGCTAGAAGTATGGGATCCAAGGCTAGGGCAGGGATTAGCCGTGGGCCTCCAAGGAGAAGGGGCGTGAGCATGAGGACAAGGTAATTGTCGTGAATAGAGCTTGGGCATAGGCGGGGCCGTGAGGACAAGGAAGAGGCCAAGCTAGTGGCCGTGGGAATAAGCGCAGGCCAAGAGGATGGATAGCCAAGGTGTTGGCGGGACTAGGCTTAGGCCACGAGGAAGATGGCCAAGGCTAATAGCGGGCTAAGCTAGGCCAAGAGGAAGATGACCAAGGAGCTGGCGGGACTAGGCTTAGGCCACGAGAGTGAAAGCCAAGGAATGATGGCCAAGGCTAATGGCGGGCTAAGCTAGGCCAAGAAGCATATGGCGTGAGGTGTTGGCGGGGTTAGGCTTAGGCCACGAGAGTGAAAGCCAAGGTGTTGGCGGGGTTAGGCTTAGGCCACGAGAGTGAAAGCCAAGGTGTTGGCGGGGCTAGGCTTAGGCCATAGGCTAAGGAATGAAGATGGCGTGAGGTGTTGGCGGGGTTAGGCTTAGGCCATAGGCCAAGGAATGAAGATGGCGTGAGTCATTCAAGCTTGGCCAAGGGATGGCCGTGTGTCTCCAAGTATTGGTGACGTGAATTGCCTAGGTTTGGCTCGAGCATGGGCCAGGCTCATGCGCATGCGTAGGTATTTTTACGTATAGGCTAGGGATATAGACCATGCTACTAGGCTAGGGTCGTGAGATATCAAAGTATGGCTAACGGCAACAAAAATACCTTATCCCTACTATAAAAATAAATTCATACCTTGTCTCGAGCTATTCCAGGACGCCAGAAATTGATGCGAAATTACTCCTGTGACCTCCTCGCCAAAAACCACCATCAACAGTTTCCTATCACGTTCTAAAAGGGCTTAATTTTTGGAGAAATCTACTAGCCGGAATGATTTTTCTACTGAACAGCGTACAATCTGCAATATTCCTGGACGTTGTGTCACCTTGTGGCACATAAAATAACGAGCAAAAATGCATGAAATTCAGATTTTCTTTTTCGAGGTGAAAGCTACTGAAGTCCTTTTTCTAAAGTGGGGTCAACCCTCGAAATCCGCCATCGTATGAGGATTTTACAGCCATTCTCGTGACGCGACTCGAAACCGGAAAATCTGACGAGATTTTTACTTTTCTACTAAAAGTGAAGATACAACTAACGGGATGAAGTCTTACCTTTACCCAATCACTTGCAAATTGATTGGGGACTTGATCACCACTTAAAGAAGCCACCATGGAGCTACTCTTGTCTTGGAAAAGTGATGATTCTCCCGAAAGATGACTACCGAAAGATATAGACGTTTGTATCGCAGAACTGGCGCACTTCGAGCTAGGTGACGAATGTTGCTGCACAAGACACATGGATGGAGTGTCAAAATCATCATAAATAAATCTTATGCAAGTATTCAAAAGCGCAAGGTAATTACCAGATCATTCATATTTCCTATTTTACGCTTATGAGTGGAATATTTGAGCAAAGGGAATGACTCCAAGTCGTCTCTGGAGGGAATTACGCGTGCTTCTTTAGGAAGCGCCATGAAGTCTCTGTATAACTTTATCTGGTCGTTCCAAAATTGCCTGCCTGCTTCAGTAATCGATGGTACTCTTTTTCCCGAGTGGAATAACGCGGGACTGAGTAATTGGGTGTGAACTTCACCGATATTCCGTGGAGGGGCACCTCGTTGCAATGGGATATCTTGGTCAAGACTCATCTGACGAGCTCCCCGGTCAATATTATATGGATTGATGGTGTAGTGCCTGCTTCACTAATACCGAGGAGGTAACCACTACGACAACTTATCATGTAGATCTTCTCCGTCAGTAGGAAATCCATCTGCAGAAACAACCTTTGCTGGAGTATTGATTGGAGCATCACCAAATGATCGAAGTTGAGCTACACCTTCAGGGATTGAAGTCCATGGGCGGAAGACTACTGCTCTCTCATCATCCATGAACATAAGAAAATCCTTTGAAGTGGGTTTATTCATCCAACGAACAATTCGAGCATGGCCTGACGCAGCTTTGTCCTTAGAAGGAAAATTTGGAGCATAACCCGGATAATGCTCATATATCCAAGCTTGTACAAAGTTTGTTGGTATAAACGTATCATTCTTCGCGGCACCGTTTAAAAGCTTCATATGGGCTGACAAAGTAGAGAGCTGTGTATACAAGGTACCAAGAAACAAAGATCCAATGGGTACAGGAATACCTCGAGCCAATCTTATGGCGTAAGGGATAAGCGTGAGTTTCACCTCCTTGTAGCCATGATGATTTTCAAAGACGTCTTTTGATAACCAAAGTACGAGGAATGTAGCAATAGACAATAATGAGGTGCAGTCAGTACTGGGTTTTGACCAGTAATTCATCCATGAGGCATAAGCATTTTCATGCTTGTTCAGAGTATTAGCAATGTTCGTCAGGTGAGTTTGCGCCTCTTTTTCAGTCGCATTCAGGATAATATTGAACTCTGCGTTAATTGGGAGTCGCAATAGTGCTACCACATCCTCCAGTGAAATTACGAGCTCTCCCCATGCGAATATGAACGAGTTCGTACCACTACACCAACGAATCAGAAGAGCAGCTAAAGCACGTTTATCCCTAATCACGAAGGCAGCATTCGAACTCTTCACAGCATAAAAGATTCCAGCATTCTCTAAAATCAACTCAATGTCTGGGATGTCGAGCATCTTCTTGAGATACGTAGACCATGAGTCACTCTGTTTCTGTGGGGAACGGTAAATAATGCTGGAAGCGCTAAAATCACCTCTCTGCAGGCAGAAGCGAGTTACCTGTGATGGGTCAATGTTCTGTGGAGTACCGAAATTAGAGAAGATTCTAGCTTGATTTCGGGAAATTGCAGCCTGGGACAGATTCACCGAATGAATCTCAGATTCGTCATTGATGTGAGGAACCTCTTTTGGAGCTATGTTGGATATAGCATCATTACCAACGAGAGAAGAACTGCGGGATTCATTGTCAGCCATCTTAATCTCCCTGTCTACAAAATTCTATGTTTGAGAAAAAGGGAAGAACAAGCAAGAAGGAAAAGAGTTCACGTCAAAAAAAAAAAAAAATTCACGTGATATATATATACACGCACGGTTGGGTGAAGTCTTAGTTTGATTAGGACTGGATATTATCTGAGCAGGCTTAGTCTTTAGGCCCTGTTTGGGCTCCATGTTCAGGATTAAGAGGTCTATGCAGAGGTGGCTAGCCCATCAACTTATGCTCACCTTGGAACACTCACAGTCCCATGCTGCGCAGGGGACTAAATGTTGATGGTGGTTTTTGGCGAGGAGGTCGCAGGAGTAATTTTGCATCAATTTCTGGCATCCTGGAATACCTCGAGATAAGGTATGAATTTATTTTACAATAGGGATAAGATATTTGGTTACCATTAGCCATATTTTGATATCTCACGACCCTAGCCTAGTAGCATGGTCCATATCCCTAGCTTACACGTAAAATATCTATGCATGCGCATGTGCCTGTGCACGCGTTTCAGCTTATGCATGCGCCTGTGCCTGTGCACGCGCCTTAGCCTATGCTTATATACCTGTTTCATCCATCCTCTAGCTTAAAAATCACGTCCTCTCCCTTGTTTGCCTAGCCACGTCCCTGGATGGATGGCCCACACGGCCATCTCATCCTAGCTCACGCCTCCCCTTGCTTGCTCAGTATCCTGTGTGGGCCATCCTAGTTCACGCCTCCCTTGCTTGCCTAGCATCCTGTGTGGGCCATCCTAGCTCACACCTCCCTTGCTCCCTAGCCTTTCCTAAACTCAGGCATATCCTAGCCTTGCCTAACACACGGCCATCCTATCCTAAACTCGCATCCCTTCTTGGTCGTGGCTCATGCCACGACCCCACACTTTGGCCTTGGCTGTGATTCATGTCGCGGCCCCACTTAGATTACTTGGCTATGATTTTAGGTCTGGTCCCACTTTCTTTGGTTGGTTATAGCCTGATATCATGGTCCCACTTTATTGGCTTTGGCTTGGCAGTAGTTTAGGCGGCCCCACTTTTAGGGTTTGGCCATGCCTAATGCGTGGCCCCCACTTTTGTGGCTTGGTCGTGGTTGTTACCACGACCCCACCTCTTTCCCTCTTGGCCGTGACTCTTGTCACGGCCCCACTTTCATCCCTTGGCCGTGGCTCTTGCCACGGCCCCACTTTTTTATTTTGCCAAGCGCAACTCTTTTGTAGACCCCACTTTTATAGGTCGCCTATTGTAGATGGTGAAAAATGAAGAGGGGCAAGATTGTAAAAACACTCTCTAAATAGGCCTAACCTAAAGGCAATTGCTTATTCAGGCACATCTCCATAGCTCAGAATGCAACCCGTTCTACGAGCTGAATAAACTCTCTATGAGTTCTCTCTTATAACCCCCGGTGGAGAGGATGATATCATAGTGCAGTACTGATAATCTCACCAACACATTAAATCCATTAGTCTGCTTCATGTCGACATCGCCTCGAATCCCTCGGCATCAGAACCAGGTCACTATATGGTACATGGTGAAGAGTTAACAAAGACGCATCCTCACGGATTTCCTCTTTATACGACTCAACATTCGAGTCTTAATGAAAACCTCAGGAATATCGAAGTTCTAGGCCTGTCCAGAACTCCCTGAGAGGCATACAACAGCCTAAACAGGCTTAAACATACCTCATCCCAAACTCAGGATGGTCTAACATACCATGGATCAACACGCCATGACTTCAAGTATGTTGTAGCGTAAACACGCACACCATAACCAAGGCATAGCCAGCACGCACCAGCTGCAACAAAGTCGACCTTGGACAGATGCCAAAGTAATAGCGCCACATAGCATGGCACCTCGAACCATGAGTTCACGAGAAATTAGCCTTGGCCAAAGGTCGTGGCGCCATAAGCCATGGCGCCATGATAACAGAGCTAGCGCTAAAAGCGCTTTAGAAATTAGCCTTGGCCAAAGGCCAAGGCCGTGGCGCCATGATAACAGGTTAGCGCTAAAGCGCTTTGGAGACTGCCATGGCCTTTGGCCAAGGCCGTAGCCTCTTAGGCTATGGCGCCACAAGCCAATGGCGCTATGAACTCCTGGCCTTGGCCAAATAGCCAAAGCCACTCCTATACTCGTGTCCTGGAGGCACCACACTCTCGTTGGTCATGACAATTAGTCATACAACTCTGCTCAACTCAACTCAACTACGCAATATCTGCGTATCACTCGAGACATCAAAACATCACATGGGGGGATAACTTTAGGGGTATTGGTCTGGCGGTCTACGACAGTTGAAAAAAACTAATGGAGATAGTGGACAATTACGATGGCGCGAGTGGACATGTTCTACACAACTCAGGCAGTTATGGAAACCAACCCATGTCCTCCACTCCTCCACTCTTCCACAACTTCCACCTTCTCTGTCGAGAGATCAGGGTGAGTTCAAAACTATAAATAGAGGCTTCCTCTATCTTCCAAGGCAAGGAGATCATCCAGAAACAACCAGATATTCAGAACACCTGAATAAACCAGAGCCTCAGAAGTAAACACATCTGAGCAACCAACACACTTCCAGCCTTGGAGATTTCCAGTCACCTTCACGACGGAAATCTTGAACTCTTACACCCAAAACACATCCTCAACCTGATCTCAAGTTTCTTCG
>JAJJMA010240797.1:0-29313 GCA_023529015.1 Papaver nudicaule
GAGTGGCTCCTGGTGAAATTATTAGGTTTCGTTTAGAATCCAATGTTCATGATACCATGTCCAATGTCCAATTACTTCTATTATATAGATCAGAGACAATATAATGCGGAAGAGAAAAGAAATGCAAGACACCAGAATTTTGTTAACGAGGAAACTGCAAACCTAGCAGAAAAACCCCGGGACCTCGTCCAGATGTGAACACACTTAGTATGAACGGTATACAGACGCTAGCCTACTCTCAGACTTTGGACTGGAATGTATCGAGACTGAATTCACCCTACAAGCAATTCAGCTACCAATGTGCTCCTACGTCTCTTGGCTCCCGCAGAAACCTACGTACTTGATTCCCCTAGCTGACGTCCTTTACAGGCCTAGGAGTTGCTCCACTTCCCTTCGTGAAGACTAGCGCTACCCTGCCTCTAACAAGACGCCTAAAAGTATCCAAGTAATTAAACGAGAATACGATTGTGATTTCCTTTAGACTTAAAGTCAAGGTTAATGAAAATCTGTTTTTTTGAATTGGGCTTATTGATATAGCCTAAACAACTTTACCTCTTAACGCTTGACGAACTTAGTATTAAACCTAGATCGTGAATTTGCGTTAAGGAACTTCTAGGGTTTACGATTCAAGATCTACCTTATGAAGTTTCTATCAAATCTTGGTCGTGATAAGATTGAAAATATTCAATCGACCAAAGATACATGATCAGGAATTTTACTTCCGACCTGTGCTTTACGATCCTCAAGTGAAGTCTTTCAATAGTCGTAGTCCAAAAGGACTTCGAGATGACGACCAACCTTTATGCAAGGATACACAGATGTGTATAGGATTGAGATTGTATTTTGCAGAAGGTCATCTATTTATAGTGATCACCAATGGAGGCTTTGCTTAAAAGTTAAGCAACCTTGAGTATGGCTCAAGCAAGTTCCGGAACTAGGAAAGTCCATAGCTTGAATACCCGTTCTCAATCTTCTTCTAACTTTGGACTAGGCCAATAGTTAAAGAGGACTCAACCTTGATTGAAGGTTTGCGACTTCTGGTCCAAATCATGTTTGAACATCACTTGGATCAAGTTGTTGAATTCCATGGGCAAAGTAATGACAAGTCCGAGAACTTATCATGTCTAGACCGAAAACTTCAAGATATGGAAGTTGGAAGTTTTTCCATGGCTTATATGTACGCGTTCATAGAGCTGTCAATTGGAGTTCAGGAGAATTCAGGAGAAATCAGTGAACTCGTATGTACGCGTTCATGAATGCGTTCATACAGACCCGCTCGTTCTCAGGGATGCCTTACGCAACACATGTACGCGTTCATGAACGTGTTCACCGTTAAGGTCATTTCAAGAGATAATTCAACATACTCTACCTATACATATTATCACGGATGTGACAAATGCAAAGGCGAAGAATCCTAGAATACCTCCGGATCTTATAAACAACATCATAGACTATTGATTTGATAGAAATGGCAAATACGAAACATGGAAAGGAAAAACCTTTCTAACCTTTATCTAGGACGTTATGATTTATCAAGTAGTAAGCTCCGGTCTTCGTCTTCAGCGGTCTTCGTCTCGATTACCTAAAACTATCCTAGTCCGAGGTTGTAGAGTAAACTTATCAAGGATTGTGTTTTTTGTCACTTAAACTTGACAAGTGACTTGAGATAGCAATATCAGTGGGTTCAACCGAGCAATGCTCTAACAGTATTTGATGATCAATCCGACAGAGTCAGACTAGGTAAGTTGAGACACAATACTGTGATGGATTAAATCTCGTAGTACTACCGAGACAACATCACACTGCTATATCCAACTCGAAAGTTTTAGGAAAAACCTTATATTACTTAGAGACGAAGAAGAAAAGAAAGCTCTAAGAAATATTGGAACGTCATAACTTCAACACAAATATCGCAAGCGATAAAGTGGAGTTATCTTAAGACACACTGATCACAAGTGATCAAGTCATAACGTAAAGCTCAAGAAGAGAGTTATGTTTTTGTCTTTTGTAGCACAAGTGTAAAAGATAATGGAATCACGTTATTTAGATTCACTAACCTCTTGAATGATGAAGCCGGATGTCTTCGTTTGATCTTCAGTCTTTCTTCAACTCTTCAAGTAGTGATTCCAAATCCTACCAAAATCTTCCACAACCTAAAGTTAACTCACTCATGACTTTACCTAATGTGTGTTGTTTAGCGGTCGAGTTTTGATCACTAAATTTAAAAACTAAGCTTGACATACCAACACTTAGTGAGGTTGACCGAGCCATGCTCTAACACAAAAAAATATATTTTCTAAATCAATCATGGTTAGGTATACTGAAGCGGAGAATGAAGCTATAATCCAAAGCTTCGCATTTATCTATGTCTAAACCGATGTTAGAACTATGAGAGTAACTGCAGAAGTAACTTGGGCTCGAGTGGTGACCAAAGTAACCGAGCTTAATGGTAATGTGACTTGTAGATCTATGGAAGTAATCAAGAATAGGGTAAAGGTTATTAAAAAGGCGGTACAACTCTACATTTCCTATCAAAGAATTCTGTATGAGTTAGGGGTTGGACGTTTAACAAGATCAAATTTGTTAAGTGGTTACATATGCATGATTAGTATTTTAAAATATATTTAGTGTCATTAAATGAATACTAAATTCGTATATTACATGAGACGATGACCGCCAACAATTATTTAGGTAATACAGGAAAGTGGTTTATTTTCCACAACTTTTACCTGATCCTAATCACCAATTTCCCATGGATAAACCCATAAGTGTACTGGAATGACTACCCCAACGACTACACTGATGACTCAGAGGATGAAAGGCTTTTAGCTACTTCATCGGAAGATGAAGAAAATAGCTGGAGTACCTCATCAGAAGATGAGGAATAGAAAGTGGTAGTGTAGTTGCTGGAAATACCAAACCACACACCCAAGTAACTAAAACATAGGCAAGAGAAGACTAAAGAGAGAAGACATAATATTATTGATAAATGAGTGAAAAGAAGATGATTCCTTGAAGGATATGGACCTCTATTTATAGATGACCCCAGTTAGCCATAAAAGGCGTTTTTTTCTCCTAGATATGATTCGTCTCATCTGGATCTGACTCAATATGTTTGTTTTTTGAGTTAGATCTGACTTAAATGAGTTGCCAATTTTCGAGTCAATGGCGTTTTGAATATACCCGACTTAAATGAGTCTGAGTCCGAGGTTTGGTCTGAGTCAGTGTGCGTGTGGGGGCATAATCCTGACGAGCCACGTGTCAAGCAAGGTAACACACCATGAACGCAAAGCATGGAAGAGAGTCGAAGACCAAGCGTACGAACCATGGACAAGAGCTGATGACCATATAAGCCGTAAGGGCCCTACGAGCTATATGGCACAGTCCTCTACCCACAAGACACCCCGTTAGCGGTGGGTACTTTGCATCTAAGCTATATAAGCTGAGACGCATTTGAACCCACTACCATACGACCATGAGGACCTCTCTTTCTGAGGCGTCGAGGGGACGATAAATGGGATTAACAGATACCTTTAGAGGTGGATGGAACCCCGAGGCGGCTAATTAGCTTACATTCACGGGAGTGACAAACGAGTTACGCGGCCGAGGGACCTCCTCCAAAAATCAAGCACAACCTTGAGGAGGGGCTAGCGAGAAAAGAAGAGTTAAACTCCAGGCCGCGATAGGAGAATAGTACCATGTCTAAGCTCCAGGCTTGACCGGCACTCCCCCATTGTGCTACTTTATTATTGAGACACATAGCAGCTACCCACCATAAGTTTCCTACTCTACTTGGGACAAATGGGTTATCAGAACACCACCATGTTCTCTCAGAGGATACTTAGTATCTTCGATACCCGCCTAACGTACTGAGGCAAAACGGGTACCCATGGTCTCGATAGCCAGTGTTTTTCTTGAAACCAACGCGAGTAGCTCAAAGCCTTTGGGAAGGGTGATCCGTAAGCCCCCACTAGCTTGGTTTACTGCCTCCCACATCGAAGTAAGCCCCGAAGTTGCACTCTAAGTAACCTTAGGAGCCTAGAATTTGCAAGGTAAACTTCATGCTTGATCACAAGTTACCAGGCAAGCAATACATCGAAGAAAAGTACGTGCCTGATCACGTTATACTACAAAAACTATGCATCTGTTTTTACCTGAAAAAACAATGTACCGTCTCTGGGTAATTTTCGTAGTGCTCGGAGATCAAAGTCGAACAAGACAAGCCTAAACCAAGGATGGCCGTTCCCGTCTTGCTTCGGTCACAGAGAGGATAGAGGTTGGTCTAGGGAGGGAAACATCGAAGAAACTTGAGATCAGGTTGAGGATGTGTTTTGGGTGTAAGAGTTCAAGATCTCCGTCGTGAAGTCGACTGGAAATCTCCAAGGCTAGAAACGTGTTTCGATTCTCAGGTGTTTTCTCTGAGGCTCTGGTTGTTTCTGGATTGTGTGTTCTAGGTGTTCTGAACGTTTCTAATGTTCTGCCTTGGAAGATAGAGGAAGCCTCTATTTATAGTTTGAACTCACCCTGATCTCTCGACAGAGAAGGTGGAAGTCGTGGAAGAGTGGAGGAGTGGAGGGCATTGGTTTCCGTAACTGCCTGAGTCGTGTGGAACATGCCCACTCGCGCCATCTTCTCGTAACTGTCCACTATCTCCATCAGTTTCTTTCATCTGCCGTAGACCGCCAGACCAATACCCCTAAAGTTATCCCCCCGTGTGATGTTTTGATGTCTCGAGCGAGTGATACGCGGATATTGCGTAGTTGAGTTGAGTAGAGTAGGGTCGTACGACTAATTGTCGTGACCAACATGAGCGTAGTGCCTCCGGGACACGAGTATAGGAGTGGCCTTGGCTGTTTGGCCAAGGCCATGAGTGTTTGAATGCTCTTTGGCGCTAGTTATGGTGGTGCCATGGCTCTTGGCGCCACGGCCTTGGCCTTTGGCCAAGGCCAACCTGTTGTGGCGCCACGGCCTTGGCTTTTGGCCAAGGCCAAGCTTGGACGCGTTTTTGGCGTTGGTCGTGTTATGGTGGCGCCAGGGCTTATGGCGCCACGGCCTTGGCCTCTGGCCAAGGTACACTTGTTGTGGCGCCATGGGTCATGGCACCACGGTCTTGGCTTCTGGCCAAAATCCACTTGTTATGGCGCCATGGGTCATGGCGCCACGACCTTGGCCAGCCTGTTTGCGGCTATACTTCTCGTTACGGTCTTGGCCCTTGTCCAAGACTAAGTAGGTTTGTGGCGTTTTACGCCATGGCCTTGGCCTCTTGGCCAAGGCTGATTTTCATGGATCCATGGTGACTTCATGGTTTGTGGTGCCATTCTATGTGGCGTTTATGGCTTTGGCATTTGGCCAAGGTCGACTTTGGGCAGCCTGTGCCTTAGTCGTGGTGTGAGTGCTTATGCTACAACACACTTGAGGTCATGGCGTGTTTATCCATGGTATGCTAGACCATCCTGAACTTGGGATTAGGTCCGCTTAGGCCTGTTTAGGCTGATGTATGCTTCTCAGAGAGCTCCGGCCCGGCCTGGAGCTTCAATATTCCGAGGTTTGCACCAAGACTCGTATGTTGAGTCGTATTTAAGAGGAAATCCGTGAGGATACGTCTCTGTTGATTCTTCACCGTGTACCATCAAGCGAGACCTGGCTCTGAGCATATCAATGGGTTTAATATGTTGGTGAGATCATTAGTACTGCTCTACGATGTTACCCTCCCCACCGGAGTTATAAGAGAGAGCTCATAGAGAGTTTATTCGGCTCATGGAGTGGGTTGCACTCTGAGCTATAGAGATGAGCCTGAATAGGCGATTGCCTTTAATAAGACATGGTTTCGAGAGTGTTTTGACAATCTTGCCCCTCTCTCATTTTTCACCATCTACAGCATCGAAGAAAAACATGACTCGACCATGAAAAAAAAAACTTCATTGAAGAAATGCATCAAAAATATACATCACATATACACTTAACTTCATCGAAGGATGATTCGAAAATATACTTTTCACTTTATCAAAGAACGAATTGACAATACTCTTAACTTTACTACAAGATGAATCGAAATATTCTGCAGAATGGCTCGAAGTGCAAATGAATCGAAGTGCAAAAAAGATGCAAGACAGGGGCACAAGCAAATCACAAAGATATTACTTCGAAGTATTCATTAAAGCATCAAGCAGGAGCATGCACCAAGGTTTCTTCGATAAGATCTAGTGAAATGGTTTCAAGGTTGGCTTCGCTTTCAAGATGCTCGAGGAAGGTTATACATAAAAGAACTTCGCTAAGGACCCACTCGTAGACCGTAACGCCAATAATACAAGGAGCAAGGCAAAGTGATAGCAATCTTCGTTCACCAAGGAGCATGGCATCCTTCGTTTCACAATAGAGAGCCGCAAAGTCAACACACCGGAGCAATAACTGGAGCAAAACAAAGAACGCAGGGGCAAAGACATTGGATGACAACCTCTTCGTACAGCAAGTTAGCTTTGTGGATGGTACACTTTGGGAAGAAACAATCCTTTTGCTTCACAAAAGTTCACTTCCTTCACTTTCGAAAGCAAAAGGGGGGCAACTACACAAGGGAATCTAGCGTGAAAAATTTTCAAACTTATTTCTTCCACAACAATCAAGCAACAACAAACGACACCAAAATAACTCAGGAAGCCGTCTAGGAACTTCGCGCAAGAGTAGGAGCAAGTATACATACTCGAAAAGCAATTTGTACTCTTCCACTCAGTTCCTTCGACAGCAATGGAAAGCCAAGAACTCATCTCGCTCCAAAGATAGTCTCGAAGGAAGAGAAGATCACAACAAAAGAAACACCTCGACAACATCTCGATTACCACCCTTCGAACTAGCCACAACATGAAGCAATCATCTATCTACATCGAAGTACCCCAAGGAAGGTCACCTCAATGTTCAGAGGATCCTCGAAGTAACCATTCCTCATCGATGAAGCTCAGTTATACAAGCATATCGAAGTTCTAGCTCGATGGAATTCAACAAATCACCAAAACCAATCCATGGCATCTATCACCCTCGAGAAAAGAATAACAACCAACTTAATCAAGTATACTTCCTCGACAACTCAACAAAGACGTAAATGTTACAAAATCGAAGTTACTAAAGCAAGTCAAAGTACCAAAGCTAAGAAGGTGGAAGGATACAACTCAACTCAACACACCCCAGGAATCTCGCAGGCCCACGTGTCTCGCACCATCAATTATGACAGGAAGAATTTGCTAACGGATTAATCTTCGAAGCATCCATTAGCAAAGGAGCAAACTGTGGGGGCATAATCCTAACGAGCCACATGTCAAGCAAGGTAACACACCATGAACGCAAAGCATGGAAGAGAGTCGAAGACCAAGCGTACGAACCGTTAACCACCATTTGAAGATGCCACCGCGATCCAGTTATCCCTTCGAAGAAGAATGTGAAGCCTGGAGCCAAAGCCTTCTCGAAGTAAAGGACGAGCCCGAAAAAGAAGTCTTTCGAAGATATAAACCGACATACACTCGCTACATGAAAGAAGACGAGGCGCACCGAAGACCTTCTTTGCTTGGTAGCTAAGTAAATGGCACTTATGTAATTATCTTGTAAATTCCCTCTATATAAAGGAAATATCTCTTAGGAGAGAGGGATCTTCTCTTTTACTTTCTCTCTCTTCCTCCTTCTCCTCTACTCATCTTCTCCCCCAAAAACTAGATCTAGATCTAGAGTTCTTCTCTAATGGAGATTTATGTAATGAAACACCATGAACATAATAAATTTGTGATATAGGTTGCATTCATCGCACCGAACACGTTAAAAACATCATGTGTCTTCTACTTTACATTTGCACCTTGTTTATATGATTAGGGTTCATATTTGAGGTACAAGGATTCATTGGCTGTTGAGTATGAAGTCTATATGCAGATTTTATACTCTCACAGTGCGAGTCAATTCTGACTCAAAAGAAAAAACAAACAGTGTGACATATGACTTGGACCGAGTAAGTGGTCGAGTCAAATCCAGACGTCGAGTCAGCAAAAAACACCCTCTATAGTTGAAAAAGCAGGGGTATCGAAATACAACCAACTTTTCGTTTGGGCTTGTGAGTCTTATGGTAAGATATGGACGATCTCAAAAATCAATATCCAAATCTGAGAACCGGAGTTAGGATCACAAGTGATTAGTCCAACTCAAGACAAGTCTTGGTAAATCCCCTGGATGGATTATGGACCAACTCGACTTTTATGAATAACCTAATTCTTGTGTTTGCTTTAATTATAAAATCAGAGGTATAATGCGGAAAGTAAAGTACACAAGACACCAAAGATTTTTTTAACGGGGAAACTACGACCTGTAGAAAAACCTCAGGACCTCGTCCAGATTGAACACCGCACAGTACTAACTGTCTACAAACACTAGCCTACTATAAGACTTCAGTTTGGGATGTAGCAGAGACCAACTCCAACCCTCCAAGTGAATTGACTATTGTCGCACTCCTTACGTTTCTAGATCCCCACAAATCGTCACACACTTGATTCCCCTGGATAACGTCCTTTACATGCCTAGGAGTTGCTTTAACCGCTGCTAAAGGCTTATGTCAACAATTCTGGCTTTGCAACCTCAATTATCAACTATATGTTTCGAACTGTCCTCTTCATTTTAACACACGTAATGTAACTTCTTTCGGATTGCTTCAGGTCATACGGAAATCTACTTACAAGCGGGCGCTGACGAGTAACCTCAAGTAAACTATGCCCAACTTGTCTCTACCTCAGTTGTGAAAATAATCACTTAAGAAACTTACACAACTGGAGATAACGAAGTATTACAACACCGTGTGCATCCATATGTTGCTTCCTTGAACCTTGTATGTAACGTATCAGTTCTTGAATGGCCTTATTGCAGAAGAGAAGTACCGTAGAATAGACAAGAACGTAATCAGGTTACCAAGGTTACAGGTTAATCATATAACAACCACAGAGGTACGTTATCGCCTACCTGTGCTTCCCAACTCTCAAGAGAAGTCATTATAGTCGTTAGGTAAATCCCACAGAGGAACTGCTACCTAATAGAGGATGACTACCACAACAAGCTTACACCGAAGTGCAAAGAGTTTACGATCAATTCCACAGAGAACTTCACGTATGCTTGATGCTTGTAATTTTCGTTCTTTAATCATTTATTTATTAGATCTCAATAAGATAAGTTGCTTTGAGATAAAGCAATAGATTCCTTGTGCTACAAGTTATCAAGTGGCCATGTAAACGTGCCCGTTACTTGGCTTGCATACAAAGAAACCCTAGGTTAATCTAAATTGGAATTATTTTAACATTTATCTGCCAAGTGGTTTAATAGCTCTTAGCCACTTCAAGATAGAAATCCAATGACCATGAGAACACATTTATCTTATTGACTCATTGAGATTCGTGGATGAACCACATAAGATATTCTGATAAGCACAAGTCCAACTAAGAAATAAAGAGTTATCTGTTAAAATCCGCGTGAAAATCCCGCAGAATATTCACCAGATGGTTTGCGAACCGTCCAGGTCTGAAATCAAGGCCAAATACATTGAATCTATCGTTCACGTACATGTATGTGTACAGATTCGTGAACCGCCGAGTTTCAGATAAGGGTTTCAACTGGATCCGCTGGAAGTTCTGGGCTGGGTCAGTACTTAGACATGTGATATGCCCTCAACTATAATCCATGGACTCTGCTCTAGAGTACTCCTTTAGATTCACCCAATTTCCTACATGTGATTTGCAAGCAAACCATTGCACTGGAAAGTTTATTGAATCTCATGTATCTTGTAACTTAGTATGGTGGGAACATATACCAATATAACTCATGGTTATGTAGACAAGAGTACAATCTCAATCGCTATTAGTATCTCTACTAAAGTAGCCGACTATTTCGAAAGATAGAATAGGTAGAATATAAGAAATTCCATAGATGTCACAACTCCTACTAACCTTTTGTCGATGAGGAATATTTGATGTCTTCTTTATATTCTTTGTCTTCGTCTTCAAGGTCTCTACTACTTTGTCTATATCCCAATTCTGAAATCTAAACTCTAGTAGGCTAAATCAAGAATTGTGTTTTGACACCTAAAACTGACAACTAGCTTGACATACCAACGCTAGTGGGTTTGACCGGACAATGCCCTAACAATCTCCCCCTTTGTAAATTTTAGTGACAAAACCAATATTACATATGGATTCAAAAGATATTACAATAAGGATTTAATCCCAGATGTATCTTGATTTCTTGATTTCTTGAATTCTTCAACTTCTCCTTTGAGTCTTGATGTGTTCGTTTAACCCGTGTTGAAAAATCCATAGAAAACACAAGTTCGAGCTTACATGGTTCAATATGCTAACCCATATGTTGTTTGTGCAAAGAGTAAGAATCAGAGCAACTTTAAAGTCCGTGTACCAAAACTTTTAAAGTGATTCTACTCATTGTTAATACGAAGCTCCCTCTTAATCTTTATACCTCTTTTTGCCAGATTGGTATGAAGCCCAATATTTACTCCCCCTTACTTGATACTTTGAAAAAATACACCAGTAAGCAATACGGTGTTCTCCCCTTATGGTTGTGAACCACAAGAACAAGAAACCATATGTATTCACCCCCTATTTGTCACAAAATATGACAAACCAATTGAGACTCGGGTTTCAAGCCTATAGAGATAGTCAAGTCAAGGATGTACTCGCATATAAAGTTTAAGATGACATAACTAGGAAATCAGAACGAAGATCTCGAAGTTGATTCATCTTTGGAGAAATATATATACACTTTTCTCCTAATATTCTACATCCACACTCCCCAATGTGGTGTTATTCAATAAATAACAACAATATATGCCTCTACAAGTAAAGACATAAACAAAACATACTAGACAAACAATTTAATGTATCCAGTTTCTTTGTTAATATTCTCTTTTCCTTAACCAATTTTTTGGAAAAGAGTATATGATTTTGAGCTTATAAAAACCCTAAAAATCATATAATTGTTTCTTAATCGTGAGAGAAAGCTTATCTTTTGTAAATTGACACAACTTTGAATCATCACACGAGTAAATAATAAAGTTATGTGTGCAATCATAAGATTGAGCTAGTCAAATCAAGTATTGCAAGCATCATTAATAATCAAATCTAAAAAGAACTTTTTTTTTAATGAATACTAATAAAGTAGTACATGCTGAAAAACTCTAAAAAGCATGAAAAAGCAAACACTGTTAGATATAATTTATATTCCTTAGGCAAAAGTAAGAACAAGGATTCACAAGGAACCAACTATTCTAATCTACTAAGAAACGAAAACGAACAAAGAATTAACTTTGTTCACTGCTAGTGTTGTTTTCTAACTCTTCAGAACTGCTCCAAGTTTTCATGGTGAGATCCATCCTATTTCAGGTCAGGATGTTTCGAAGCAATTAAATCGAGTTGTTTCTGTAGACAAATGACATTATCTTCAAGACATTTATGCCTTTTGATAACGGTGTGGAGAAGATTTACAACTTCACTGTTGTTATGAGTTTCTTCTACAAAACGACTTGATTCTTCACTGCACTGGTTTTCACACGTCTTGCGCTTGTTAACATTAATTAACATTTTGCTAGTGGAGTTATCAATGAGTGGCCGAGGCTCACCAAGTAGCTGGCCAGAGGGTTTGATTTCGTAATGATCACAAATTCTTCCGATAAGACATGGAAAACCCAAAATTTTGCCATTACTTCATTTCCCCCATGTAATACATAATCATTTTACACAAGTTTATCTCTCGTTTGCTCCTAAGTAGAAAACCAATTTTGCAAAATCTGGACTTCACACAGAGTTGACCATCATGGATGGACATAGGTTCGCAATGCCAAGCTTCCCAAATGCTTTCAACTCTAAAGATAGATCTTCCATTGGAAACTTGCGATCCCATGGATGACACGACCTATGAGGATCATGGAAACTTCTCTCTTGGGTGGTCTAGCACTCACAGATCTAGGTAATAAAATACCCTTACATGGCAGATTTGTGAGATTTGCAATGAGATCACAATTTACCTCAATTACTGTTTTCCCGCCCATTGTTCTAAATCTACATGATTCATCATCGAATTCATGAATGTTGGCATAGAATTATCTAATTGTTCCTTCATAAGCTCTTCCATGACCATCAAATATGTTACCCAAGTTAAAAGATCTTACATATTTTACCACACCTTCAAACCTCATACTATCGACAAGTTGTCTTTTTATGATGAGAGGCCTATCCTTGATGCTAATATAGGTTTGGTAGTGATATTCATCATAAAAAGTGATACCAAGAGTTGAATCACGATGGTATTTGGTACCTTTCCTTGATGTGGAGCTCTCTTTTGATGGAGTGGAAGGATTAGCCATTCCCTTTCCCTTAGTTCTTGTCATAAATAATTAAATCCACCAAACTTGATTCAAAAAGCGTGATTACCCTTTTCACATACGTTCTTGAAGTGAATCAAAACAAATAAGAAGACTCGTCGTGGTTCAGGAGAAGTTTCTGGTACAGAAAAACCTAAGGCAGCGGTTCTTGAACCGTACGGAAGCAGAAGAAATTGTCTCTGTTTCGTGCGGTATCTCGTGTATATATAGGGGATTGTAAACCCTAGCTACGAGATCCATCTTGTATCAGAATTCAGATTTTGTTAAAAACCCAAAGTTTTACCTTAATATAGATTCTTTTTTGAATGAGACTACTAAGAGTTTATACAAAATTGAAACTTGTATGTTTTTTCCATTTGGGAAACTAAGGTATTCCCTTTTTGAGATAATATTGACAGGTTATTTTTTCAAGGGTAACTATTTCTCCATTATTTTGATTTTGAGAGCTACAAAATCAAAATTTCTTTATCTTGGTGGAGCAAGGGCTCAACACTCAAGTATTTTACCAGTAAACCCAAAAAGACTAAAAGAAAATAAATCTACAATACATTTAACCTACTTCCCTATACATTTTCTCATTACAAGTAGGTGAATAATGAGAAAATCCTGTCATGGACTTTAGGGAGAGTAGACATGAGTATATGGATACTCTCATAATGGTAATTACTACCATGAGATGCATTCTTGCTTTGGGTTTCCTTTGGAACACAGTAATTGCCTTTCTTTTCCTATGTTTTACCAAAGGGGTACTCATGGGGCTAGAAGCATGCCTCACACGTTTTGAATTTCTTAACACGTAAAGTTGGCATTCTTTATCAATATGTCCAAGATTTCCGCATTCAAAACAACGTATATTGGCATGCTTACTTCTTTGTTCCTGGATTTTTTCGATGTCTTCCACAAAGCTGACATTGAGATTTTGGAGGATTCGGCAGAGTGTGTTAACTCGAAATCTGTTAGGATCAAGAAGTTCCATGAGTTCTTGTTTCTCGAGCGTATGTAGTCGCATAATTTCATTACAATGAGTCTCGAGTATTTTTACAAGCTTATCAGAACCCAACAAATTCTGAAGTAAGCGTTGTATTCTCTGGTATAATAAATTGGCGGTAGAGTAGAACCAATTATAAATGTACGCCATAATTCACGAACCTCGATAAACACAAACAATTATGCCTTTTAATGTGTTTACCCACCATGATACCAGTTGAAAACACAAGGGTACCGAAATACAACCAACTTTTCGTTTGGGCTCGTGAGTCTTATGGTAAAATATAGACGATCTCAAAAATCAATATCCAAATCTGATAACCGGAGTTAGGATCACAAGTGATCAGTCCAACTCAAGACAAGTCTTGGTAAATTCCCGGATGGATTATGGACAACTTGACAGTTATGAATAACGTACTTCTTGTGTTTGCTTTAATTATATAATCAGAGATATAATGCGGAAAGTAAAACACACAAGACACCATGGATTTTTTTAACGAGGAAACTACGACCTGTAGAAAAACCTCGGAACTTCGTCCAGATTGAACACCGCACAGTACTAATTGTCTACAAACACTAGCCTAGTATAAAACTTCGATCTGGATTGTAGCAGAGAGTCACCGTAGAATTACTCGGTGAAAAAATGTTTAAATAAAACAATGTTGACTTTAGAATTTGATGTAATCGGGGGCACCAATAAATAGTAGCACAAGTGCTAGTACAAATTCGCATCCAAAAAAAAAAAAAAAAAAAAGGAAAAAAAGTGCTAGTACAAGTTTGTACACCTCCCCCAATGCGTTGACGTAGTTAAAATATAGTTTTATTACTGTAGTAATAAATGCGTGAAAGGAGGGGAATCCAGAATCCTTTTCCTCTTCCTATGCAACATGAAAGGGTCATCTGATCTGATTCATCTGAATCACTGAAGTGTTGTAGCCTGTAGGGATGTACAAATAATTTTCTTGAAATTAGTGGGGTCTATATAGGTTTTTATAGTTAGTAGAGTGTCACACACTGTATTCATTTTGACGAACCCTAGAAAGGGCTACAAAAACGTAGAGTCTCTCCATTCCTTTCCAGTTTCTTCAGAATTCAGTTTCCTTGCTACAAATTCTCATTAGATTTTTCACATTGTGCTCTCCTCTCCAAAATTTGAAGCGTTTCTGGAGTTATCATCCTTTCTTAAGTCAAGCGTATGTGTTCCGAATCTATTTCTTCTTTAATTTCAATCTTCAAATTTTAGTGTTTGGACTGTGAAATTGCCGGCTTTTGATTGTTTTAATTTTTTTGATATGTTATATCTAATCTTATAGAAATGCTTATGTTGTATGATTTCATTAATGAGGTTGGTCTACTAGGGATCTGTTTGCCGTGTAATGAATCTGGAAGAAGAAGCTCTTGAAAACTGATTTTAATAAATTTTACAATTGCGTTTTGTAGATCTGAAGAGATCTTGGACTATTTAGGGGAGCAGCTTATTTTCCTTCTGCGGATCTGTACTTGAAGGCATTTCTGAAACAATTTGATAGTCAGGTCTGTCTTCAAGAGATTATTAGTAAATTCTAAGCAGTTTCCCTAGGAATTTACTCAAGTGTTGGATATTGAAGCAGCTAACATAGTCCGGCGTTTTTTATGATAATGAACTGTTAGATCTTGGAAGTCTTTCTCTTCTTCTTATTACAATGGCCATTCCAAGGAAACTTTCTTCAACCTGTTTGCGTGCATTCATTGTTATTCTGTTGGCGAGTGTGTGCAATGGGTTTTATCTGCCTGGTAGTTATATGCACACGTACACACCAGGAGAATCCATATTTGCAAAAGTGAATTCATTGACTTCAATAGAAACAGAGCTTCCTTTCAGCTATTACAGTCTTCCTTACTGCAAGCCTGAGGGAGGGATAAAGAAGAGTGCAGAAAATTTGGGGGAACTCCTTATGGGAGATCAGATTGATAACTCCCCTTACCGTTTCAATATGAATAGGAATGAGTCGCTTTACCTATGCACTACAAACCCGTTAAATGATAATGAGGTGAAGCTCTTAAAACAGAGAACTCGTGATCTATACCAGGTGAACATGATCCTCGACAATTTGCCTGCATTGAGGTATGCCAAGCAAAATGGGATCAACATTCAATGGACAGGGTACCCTGTTGGTTATGCTCCACCTCAAAGTAGTGAAGACTATATCATAAATCATTTGAAATTTAAGGTTTTGGTTCATGAGTACGAAGGAACAGGTGTGCAGGTACTTGGTACTGGAGATGAAACCATGGCTGTGGTTCCAGAATCTGAAAAGAAGTTAAATGGGTATGAGATAGTTGGGTTCGAAGTTGTTCCTTGCAGTGTGAAACGTGACCCTGAGGCAATGTTGAAGCTCAAGATGTACGACGCAGTTGACCCTATCAACTGCCCTGTTGAGCTTGAAAAATCTCAGATAATCAGGGAACAAGAGCGGGTTACATTTACTTATGATGTTGAATTTGTAAAAAGTGATATTAGATGGCCTTCACGATGGGACGCTTACTTGAAGATGGAGGGGGCTCGAGTGCATTGGTTCTCAATCATGAACTCGTTGATGGTAATCTTCTTTTTAGCTGGTATCGTCTTTGTTATCTTCTTAAGGACAGTGAGGAGGGATTTGACGAGGTACGAGGAATTGGACAAAGAAGCGCAAGCACAGATGAACGAGGAGCTTTCTGGGTGGAAGCTTGTCGTGGGTGATGTTTTTAGAGAGCCAAATTGCTCAAAGCTACTCTGTGTGATGGTTGGAGATGGTACCCAGATTTTGGGGATGGCAGTTGTTACTATTGTCTTTGCAGCTCTTGGTTTCATGTCACCAGCATCTCGAGGAATGCTCTTGACTGGAATGATAATTCTGTATCTCTTCCTTGGTCTAGTTGCTGGTTATGTTGGTGTTCGACTATGGATAACTATCAAGGGAACTACAGAAGGATGGAGATCGGTTTCCTGGTCGGTTTCGTGCTTCTTCCCAGGAATTGTTTTCATAATTCTTACTGCCTTGAACTTCATACTCTGGGGCAGCAAGAGCACCGGTGCTATTCCCATTTCCTTATATTTTATTCTCATTTCCCTGTGGTTCTGTATTTCTGTTCCTCTAACCCTTTTGGGAGGCTACTTTGGGACAAAGGCAGAGCCCATCCAATACCCTGTGAGAACCAACCAGATTCCCAGAGAAATCCCTGCGCGAAAATACCCATCATGGCTTCTCGTACTTGGTGCTGGTACCCTCCCCTTCGGAACCCTCTTCATCGAACTTTTTTTCATCCTTTCTAGCATCTGGCTTGGGAGGTTCTACTATGTATTTGGGTTCTTGCTAGTTGTCTTCGTCTTGCTTGTCATTGTTTGTGCCGAAGTTTCTGTTGTCCTCACCTACATGCACCTCTGCGTGGAGGATTGGCAGTGGTGGTGGAAAGCTTTCTATGCCTCTGGTTCCGTCGCACTCTACGTGTTCATGTACTCCATCAATTACCTTATATTTGACCTAAGGAGTTTGAGTGGGCCCGTGTCAGCTATGCTTTACCTGGGTTATTCATTGATTATGGCGATCGCAATCATGCTGTCGACTGGCACCATAGGTTTCCTTATTTCCTTCTACTTCGTTCACTACCTATTCTCATCTGTCAAAATTGACTAGAGAGGTACGGGAAACATCAAGTACAAATAAAGAGATAGTCAACACTGCTCGTTCTTTTTTGCCCTCATTTCTGTATTAGTTGCGCATCTCTTTCATTGTATCTGGTGCGGCAAGGTGAATTGAAACTAGTGTTCGTGGTCAGGTATGTCAAGGTTGCTGAGGTATTGTTACTGTTTTGTTTCATGCTTGCTGAGGTTGGAGGTCTTTAGTTTCTCTGTAGCTTTTTTTCTTCCTCTCTATAGTTGGTCAGAGTTTTTGGTTCTTTTTGGCCCTTCTTCAGATCATACATATAACCTTGTTGTTTAAGCAGATTATTACAAACATTGATATTTGGAAATCCTGTTAATCTTTCCGTTGCCTGTTTATTGATTTGCCTGTTTATGATGAGATTTTAAGTTTTATGTCTTCCATAGTTACATTTTATCAAATTATCAGAGAAAAACAGTAATAAAAAGCTGTACTTTCTTATCCAGTGTAATTGTCAGTACCTTGTACATGCTCCCTTTGTGCACTTTTTCATACTCTCTATGAGCACCTTTACCAAGGCTGTGATCATTACCGATTTTGCCAAGTGTGAGTTCTGCAGATTATATTAGGGTATTGGCAATGTGTAACCCCTCGTATCAGTTGGGAACAAGGTCCAATTCCATAGCTAACCAAGTTAAGTGCGACCAGAGGTTCAATAACCCCTTAATGCTAACTAGGTGAACATGCACCTTCAACCATGTTGGGTTAAGGGATCTCACCATGATAGGGAAGGTGTCTTCATTGTCCGTGCACGGGTTAAGGGGTCTCATCATGATAGGGAGGGTATCTTCAATGTCCATTTACGCGTTGGGTTAAGGGATCTCAGCATGATAGGGAGGGTGTCTTCAATGTCCATACAATAAAGCTTCAATAAATTAAGTGGGAAAACCCTTGATACTGTAAACATTTCAAAGGTAATCTTGCGGTCAAAATGATTGATGCAGCGCCTGAAATTTATAAGTTGAATTTAGGGGATTCTCTGTTAGGCTCAAGAAAGAAGAAGCTGAAGAGGGAACACCGGCAAGGTCAAGAAGAAAAGAGTCTAGCAAGAAGTGCATCACCAATATCGGGATTATTACTAAGAAAGAAAAAACAACAAATTCAAAAAAAAAAAAAACAATGGGTGATAATTTTAATAGTAATCCTCGACCATTTTTTGCAAGATCTGGAAGTTGAAAACCCGTCGGAGAAACGATAGCACCGTGAAAGTGATCCTTCTGAAAAAGAAGGAATCATTAATTGTCAATACTGGTGTTTGAACTTGAAAATTAGAGAAGAATAGGAATAAGAAATGGGTGAGTGATTCTGATTACGTTCTGATAATCTTTCTAGAGCTATTAATGTAAATGTAGGTATAGTTATTCAAGATGCACACCCGATTTATTATATTGAGGAAAGAAAATAAGAGAACACCTGCAAGAATGATTAGTGAGCTGACCAGGGCTACAGATTCAACACCATTGTTCCCCTTTCCTCGATTCCTTCCTGCCTATTCTATACATCATCCACAGAGTTTCATTGATGGCAGCAGAATACTTAAATTGACAAGGGGTTTTCAACCATAGAAGGATCTCTGTAAGGTATCAAGTAATATTGATAATTTAACTTCATAGGAACCCCCTCATCTAGGTTCTTTGATCCTTCTCTGCTCTTATCCCTTGTTGAAGGTTAAACCAAGACTGTGTTTGGCAGTCGAGGTTATCTTGGAGTACAAGGTTTTCTTGTTTTAGAGTTTGAATAGGATTAACTTTGATTTTTTTGTTTAGAGTTTGATTGTTTTAGCGTATTCTAGAAGAGTTCTATATTTAGAGTTTGTGTTTGATTAGGAAATCGTATTGCTTGGTTATTAAGTTTGTTAGCACTATATATAGGCTATTGAGCCATGAGAACAAATATATCAATAAAATCAGAGTTTATTCAATTCTCTCTTCTTCCAGTTATTCTTTAAAGTCTTTGTTATCAGATTTTCTACATCTGGTATCAGAGCAAGAAGATCAGAGGCTTGTGGCGTGAACAAAGAAGCAATTCAAGTGTGAGGCTTGACAGTGAAGCATAATCTTAGGTGAAAGTCCTAAGCAGTGAAGCATAATCTTAGGTGAAAGCCCTAAGCAGTGAAGCATAATCTTAGGTGAAAGCCCTAAGCAGTTTGAAGAAGATGTCAACTACTAGCAATTTCAGTTCAATAAAGGTGCCAGTATTTGAAGGTAAGAATTTTGAGCATTGGAAAATTCAGATGGAGAACATCTTCACATATCAAGAAGTGTGGGATGTTGTGAACATAGGTTTTGCTGAACCTGCAGCAGGAGTAGTACAAACACAATAAGAAGCAAAGACTTTAGAAGAGAACATGAAGAAGAATTCAAAAGCAACCTATATTCTGCATCAAAGAAGCCAAAAAGGCTTGGGATAGCTTGTCTACCTATTACAAAGGAACTGATAAGGTCAAGAAGGTCAGGCTACATATGTTGAAGAGAAAGTATGAACTTTTGCAGATGGAATCAACTGAATTAGTTTCAGATTTCTTCTCAAAAGTACTGAGTTTAGTTAATGAGATGAAAGCCAATGGAGATACAATACAAGACACTTCAATTATAGAAAAGATTTTGCGCAGTTTACCTGAAACCTTTGAATCAAAGGTTACAACAATTGAAGAATGCAACACATCACCAACTATGACTCTAGATGAATTGTTGGGATCACTGCAAGCATATGAACAAAGGATACATGAGAAAGCTCTTGTAAAACCTGTAGAAGAAGCTCTTCAAAGTCAGACAAACTGGGTTAGTAATCCACAACCTAATTCTGACAGAAGACAAGATCAAAGAAGAAGGCAACCTGTTGACAGAAGAATGATTCGTTGTTACAATTGTGGTATCTTTGGTCACTTTGCGAATGAGTGTCGTAATAAGAAGAAAGATTATTCTTACACCAAAGCAAATTTAGCAGAAAGCCAAGAAAAAGAATCTGAAAATTTATTGTTAGCTTGTCATCCACCTGAAGAACAATCTTTGAACAAGTGGTACTTAGATACTGGATGCAGTAATCATATGTGTGGCAGAAAGGAGTTGTTTATTGATCTAGATGAATCCACACGTTCAACTGTCAAATTTGGAAACAATACTAGTGTTCCAGTTATGGGAAAAGGAAGGATAGGCATCATACTTAAAGATGGTACATAATCTTACATAATGGATGTGTTTTATGTACCTGGTCTTCATCAAAACTTGCTAAGTATGGGACAACTCACAGAAAGGGGCTATTATATCACAATATACGATGGAGTTTGTAGTTTACAAGACCGGAGAAGAAGAGTGATAGCAAGAGTTCAGATGACAAAGAATAGGTTGTTTCCATTGTACTTACAATACCAAAAGTTACAGTGTTACAGTAGTTCAACTGAGAATGACTCATGTCTGTGGCATAAATGAATGGGTCATGTAAACTTCAACAGCTTACAAACACTTGCAAAGAAAGAGATGGTGTCAGGATTACCTATCATTGATTCAGTAGAAGAAAGATGTGAAGATTGTATCTTTGGAAAACAACATAGGGATCCTTTTCCTATAGGCAAAGCAACAAGAGCTGAAAAGGCATTGGAATTGCTTCACAGTGACTTATGTGGAGCCATTGAAGAATCTCATGCAGGTAACACATATTTCATTACTTTTATTGATGATTTTAGTAAGAAAGCTTGGGTATATTTGCTAAAACAAAAGAGTGATGCATTCAATGCTTTTAAGAGCTTTAAAGCATATGCAGAAAATCAAAGTGGTGAGAAAATTAAAGTGTTAAGAACTGATAGAGGAACAGAATATATTGTTGTGGATGGATTCATGAATGAGTGTGGTATTCAACATCAGATGACTGCAAGGTATACACCACAACAAAATGGTGTAGCTGAAAGAAAGAACAGAACCATAATGGAGATGGTTCGTACAATGCTAAAAGCAAAGAATTTGCCAAAGAATTTTTGGGGAGAAGCTGTAGATTGTGGTGTGTACTTGTTAAACAGATGTCCAACAAGAAGTTTGAGTGATGCAACACCTGAAGAAGCTTGGAGAGGAAGAAAACCAAGTGTAAGAAATCTTAAAGTGTTTGGTTGTATATCATATTCTCATATACTGATCAAATTCGAAAGAAACTTGATGACAAGAGTGAAAAGTGCATATTTATTGGATACAGTACTGTAACAAAAGGATATAAGTTGTGGAATCCTGAGACAGGAAAGTTAATCATCAGTCGAGATGTTATATTTGATGAAGAATCACAGTGGGACTGGAATACTGATTCATCAAAGAAGATTGGTAACACTGAACTTATAATAGCTGATGAAATTCAACAAGAAGACACTGCAGTTCAAGTAAATCAACCAATAACAGCTGAAGAAGATACATTAGTACAAGAAGAAACATCAGCTTGACCCATACGTAATCGATCTCTGCTAGCTCATTTTAATGATTATGTTCTAAACAATGATAGAGACAATGATGATGACTTAGTAAATTTTGCACTTTTTGGAGACTGTGATCCAATAAACTTTGATGAAGCTGTTAAGGAGCAAAGATGGATAAAAGCCATGAACGAAGAAATTCAGGCGATAGAAAAGAATGACACTTGGGAACTCACTACACTTCCAGAAGGAAAGAAAGCTATTGGTGTAAATGGGTCTACAAAACAAAATTCAGACCAAATGGTGAAGTTGAGCGTCTTAAAGCAAGGCTTGTAGTTAAAGGATACAAGCAAAAACCAGGTATTGATTATTTTGAAGTATTTGCGCCAGTTGCTAGACTTGATACTGTTCGTTTGATAATAGCCTTAGCTGCACAAAACAGTTGGAGTATTTTTCAAATGGATGTAAAATCAACATTCTTAAATGGTGTACTTGAAGAAGAAGTGTATGTGGAACAACCTTTGGGTTACATTATGGAGGGGAAAGAAAAGCAAGTATTAAGGCTAAACAAAGCCTTGTATGGTTTGAAACAAGCACCACGTGCTTGGTATACACGAATTGACACCTATTTTCTCAAGAAAGGTTTCAATAAGTGTCCTTATGAACATACTTTATATATGAAAGCTGATTCTATTGGCAATCATATTATAGTTTGTTTATATGTTGATGATCTTATTTTTACTGGAAGCTGTCCAAAGATGATTAAAGAATTCAGGGAGGATATGATACAAGAATTTGAGATGACTGATTTAGGTTTGATGTCATACTTTCTTGGGTTAGAAGTGTCACAAACAGAGGGAGGAATCTTCATATCACAACAAAGATATGCAAAGGGAATACTAGAGCGCTTCAAAATGGATAACTGCAAACCAATTTTGACACCAGTGGAAGAAAAATTGAAGCTGGTAAAAGAAGGAACAGGAGAACTTGTGGATGCAACAAATTTCAAATGTTTAATTGGAAGTCTGAGATATTTGACTGCTACAAGACCTGACATAATGTATGCAGTTGGATTAGTTAGTCGTTTTATGGAATCTCCACAACAGTCACACTTGAAAGCAGCAAAGCGTATCTTAAGGTATGTTAAGGGAACAACAGATTTGGGTATTCTCTACACATCCTTGGAATCATCAGAGTTAGTTGGTTATACAGATAGTGATTGGGCTGGAGATACAGAGGGTAGGAAAAGCACTTCTGGTTTTGCATTTCATATGGGATCGGGATTTTTCTCTTGGTCATCAAAGAAACAACAAGTAGTTGCTTTATCCACAACTGAAGCAGAATACATAGCTGCTACAAACTGTGCTACTCATGCAGTATGGTTGAGAAAGATGTTAAAATCTCTCAATCATGAACAAAAAACTCCAACAAAAATTTTATGTGACAACAAGTCCACAATCTCATTGACAAAGAATCCAGTCTTTCATGGAAGAAGTAAGCACATTGATATCAAGTTTCATTATATCCAAGAGTTGGTGAACAACAAAGAAGTTGATGTGAAGTATTCTGAAAGTGGTGATCAAGTGGCTGACATTTTCACCAAACCACTGAAGTTTGAGAGCTTCATCTACTTACGAGGAAAGTTGGGAATGGTTAATGCACACAGTCTTGGCTTAAGGGAGGATGTTGAAGGTTAAACCAAGACTGTGTTTGGCAGTCGAGGTTATCTTGGAGTACAAGGTTTTCTTATTTTAGAATTTGAATAGGATTTACTTTGGTTTCTTTGTTTAGAGTTTGATTGTTCTAGCGTATTGTAGAAGAGTTCTATATTTAGAGTTTGTGTTTGATTAGGAAATCGTATTGCTTGGTTATTAAGTTTGTTAGCACTATATATAGGCTATTGAGCCATGAGAACAAATATATCAATAAAATCAGAGTTTATTCAATTCTCTCTTCTTCCAGTTATTCTTTAAAGTCTTTGTTATCAGATTTTCTACATCCCTCTTGTTTATTTTTTCTTTTCGTCCCGTTGTTTGCTTGATCTTAATCCTTCTCTCTGGTTTATTAGTTGTAGTTTGTTTGGGTTTTTAGATCTGACCGTCCACAAATTTTTCATAGGTGTTCTATCTGTTTTCCAATATTGGATTGTCCATTTCTTATCAAAATTTTTGATAGGTCTAGATCAAATCCTCAAATTCTTGTGGCTAAACCACCTCTTGACTTGCGAATAGTTTCCCATCCCAACTTTCTCTGGTTCAACCAAAAATTAGACCTCAGCTACATGGTTACCCAATCTTCTTATCTCAACATATCTACCCAATGATGCTTAATTTCATTCACTGCCGGATGTTGAGATTCTTCCAGTTTGTTTTAACACATAAAGAAGGTTGGTTTGATCGGCTGTTGTTTGGGGTTTGGGATTCCTTTGGGACGGTTTCCTGTTTTAATCTGTTTTGTAACTCCATACTTTCCAAATCCTTGGGTCGCCTTTTTTACTATGTTTTCAGTTTCTCTAATCTTGTTATAGATCCAATGATTTCTGGGTTTTTTACTAAACGATCGGGTTCTTTCTTGTCTGTTCATAGTACCCTTGATCCCAGTACTAACCCCATCACTATGTCCATTAACGAGTTAGCCCGTTCTGAGTTGGCCTCTTTTATTTTAACCCAGTTAATGACTCGTTTTGCAAGTCCAGGTGGTAATGTTCAGCGCATGGTTGCCAGTCGACTAACTTATTTCTTTACACATGTCACTCATCTGACCTGGTTGGTCGGTGATTTATGTGAGATAAATGAGACAAAATTTAACCTGTCACAACCTTACAATTTCTGGTTTTCTCTGGCCACCTGTCTTAGACCTTATCTTAGGACTAAACAGTTATCCTCCTTGTGGGCCTGGTCTTTACCTCTGTTTAGGGAATTCTTTGGACACTCTAATGTCATAATTTCTTTCCCCAAAGGTTCGCCCACCACTACAACATGTTACAGATTTGGAGATGATTATTTATCTAATCGAATCACGCGTATGGATGACTCTTGTGCATGGGGCTCAATCTCCTTACTGTTATAGGGACTAATTCCATGGGATGATCCTTTGTCGATACGATATATAGGAAGAATTCACTCAGTGTATTTTCTATTCGTGTCGTCTGTTAAAAACTGGACTTGGATTATGATGATTACGAGGATTAACCTAAGGCTTTTGGATGGGAAGTATCCGTTCATATTTGACAACAGCTGGTTTCGATTGGGATTCCTTTACCGGTACGTTTTGGTGAAGGTGCACACAAGTTCTTCTCTACCTGTGAATTTTACAGTCTTTCAGGCCATTCTTGTGGATGGCCAGCCGCTTTGCTTCTCTGGAAGCATTATTCAGTGGCACTTTGGGTTTTGGTGTTGGTCTTTGCAAGCTGGCTCGTGTTGATGGACTTATGCGACCCTCTCAACGATCTTCTACAGTTACAGTCTTATGAGAAACAATTTCCAATGTCATCGGGTTGTTCCTGGGCTTCATGTGTGAAGGAATGTTTGATGCTCTCTCTTGTCGTGTTTGTTTTATATGGCTTGTGTGTTTTAGTGTCTACGTTAGAGTTAGTATTTGCTTTCGTATGTATTGAGTTTCTTGTTGTTAGGTTTCTTTTAGTTATGGTCGTTTGTCGTAGAAAGTCTACATATATGGTACGGACTTCTCATCAGCTTTTGGAGGAGATCAAAACGGAAGACGATGGTCTTCACCTCAGCATCATCAGTTTGACTGTAGAACATCGACTGGCGCAACATCAGCTAAACTGGATGCCAAGAGGTTTGTGTCACTACTTTGACATACATAACGGGTTTGATCTTGGTCGACAACAAGAGAAGCTTCTTCGGCGGTTCGATGACAGATTTATAATCCTTGCACCTGCACAACAGTTATCTGGGACTTGGTCACACCATCTTTCGAATGTAATATTGATGTGCCCAAACCACGAGTTGTAACTTCCTGTAACTCGAACCTTTTAAATTTATATAAGGCTTTCCTTTAAAAAAAAAAAGTTATCTATATCGATCTAGCTTTTCACGCTCCTTATGCATCGAATATTGTTTACAAACATTTAGATCTGAGACTTCTTTTATGCGTTATGGTCCTTAGTCCATATGGATCGGGTGCGGCTCTTCCTCGTTCTTATTCATGTTAGCAGGGAAGGAGAAGACTAATCGGAAAAATCCTATTCATTCATCGGTTTTGCATGTGATCGCGGTCGATCATTTTCACGTGTCACTGAGAGTGGGACACGTACTAATTTCTCTCTAACTGACGTTTGTATATGAAACGTCATTGTTATTAATATTAGGGATAAAATGGTAACATCAGTCACTATGTTACGAAAATACTAATAAAGTTAGGTCAATGTGTTGACTTGACAATCAACATCAATTCCGGGTACCATATCTTAATATCTAAAGAATTGGACACCAAAGTCCGCAATTGATCATTTATCGGGTACCATCCGTTAAATAACCCTTCTTGGAATTTCCTAGATGATCCAAAAACCCAGAACCCATTTAGGCTACGGTCCATTGAGAAGTTTCAATTAATCGGATGTCCATTTTTATGGAATTGATTGAGATAGCCTTGCCTCCAAATGCGTGAAACAAATCCGATATGTATTATCTTCCTTCTTTCCCTCTTTTTGTTTTTCTTCTTCTTTTCCTTTCTTCCTCTTTCTTCCTCCCAAAGACCTCCATTAAAACAAACCATCATAAACTCAAAAGGTGATATGATCATGTTAAAGGTGGCAGCGATATGTTTAACATTTGTATGATAAAAAAATTGTTAATTCACTAAATCAACGAGAAAAACCTAGATTTACTGAAATCGTTAAAAAAATCCATTGAAATCATCACAATATACCACTGAAATACCCAGATTTAAACCAAAAAAATGGTGAAACATGACCATACGCAAAAACTCTAGTTTATGGTTTTAACAAGAGTAATAAAGTAGGACGTATTGTGGTGTACTTAAAAACAGGTTGAGTTCTGTTATTTGAAGAATTGTAGAAGAAGAAGAAGAAAAATCTAGAAAAAGAAAAAGAATACCCAAATTAGTACATACTGATATGTACTGAGCCAGGTACATATTGTTATCTACTGGGTGAAAAAGAAGAAGAATTTAGAAAAATTCCCACATCATTTTTTTGTTAAAGAATTCCTACATTAATACATATTGATATGTACTTGATGAAAAAGAAGAAATGTAGAAAGAATTGTCAAATCAATACATATGGATATGTACAGAGCCCGGTACATATTGATATGCACTGAATGGAAAATCAGAAGAATGCAGAAGAATTTTCAAAATCAGTACATACTGATATGTACTGGGTGAAAAAGATGAAGAATGTAGAAGAATTCTGAAATCAGCACATATAAATATGTACCGAGCTCAGTACATATTAATATGCACTGGTTGGAAAAGAAGTCGAATGTAGAAGAATTCTCAAATCAATACGTATTAATATCTACTGGGTGGAAAAGAAGAAAAAATGTAAAAGAATTCCCAAATCAGTACATATTGTTATGTACTAAGTGAAAACAAAAAGAATGTAGAAGAATTTCCAAATCAGTACATGTCGATATGTACTAGACTCGGGACATACGGACAGTACATATTGGAATGTACTACTCCATTCTCGAATCTCCTTCTTCTCCTTCTTCACCGTCACTTGTTTCTCTTCATTTCCATCGTTAACTGTGACTATACTTCTTATGGATCACTTTCGTACTCATGTTCTTCATCTTCTCCCATTTTCCACCACCTCTTATTTCTTAAAAATCAAATAAACAATAACAATGAAATCCTAGAAGAAGAAAAAATTGAGATCAGATCTAGATGAAGAGGAAGAATGAAAAGTTGAAACAAAACCCCAAATGTAATGGATCTCTATCATTTTCTTCACCAGTTCATTATTGGATCTTCTTATGAATCTCTCTATTTTTCTTCACCAATCCATTATTGACTCTTCTTATGAAAACAAAACTCAAAATTAGTGAATCTCTACCTTTTTCTTCGCCAATCCATTATAAACAAAAACCTAAAATTATTTTGCTTTCGAAATAATCACAAATCTGAAATCAATTTCAAGATTGGGAACATAAGAAGAGATCGATCAGAGATCTTGAAAATTCTTCATAGATGGAGCTCTACTTGGTGATATATGGATTCAAGAGAATAAGGAGAAATGAAATGGAATGAAGGTCGACGACAATTATACATCTAGGGGTACTCTCGGAATAAATTAAAAAAATCATTTCCACACACGTGTGATTGGACCTAAGATAAAGTTTTAGGTCCAAAATTTTCAAAAAAGACCACCGATTAACACCTTTTTGTGAATGTACCTCCGGTTAATCAACATATAAAATAGTGGACCTCCCGTTAGATTATACGATTTATTCGGTATCTCTTTATAAATCATTTTTAGATACAAAAAAAAAAAAGAGATTAATTGGTGTCTTAAAAATTTAAGTCCAACCCAAGTCCATTGACATGAGGTGAAAAACCATGGTGTCTTAAAAATTAACGTACCACTAATACCCACTCCTCAAATTTATTTCATTATAATCCTTCTACGTCTCTTCTCCTTCTCAAAAATGATTCTACACAAAACCATTACAATACAAATTCGAACTTAATTTATCGTCGATCGTCGATGCTCATCAAACTCTAAACCTCGCGGTTGAATGGGGACAAATTGATGTTTTGTGCAAAGAGTTCTGCATCACCTCTCTCTTCTATTACTTATTATTTGGGGAAACAATTTGCTATGAAAGATTTAGGTCAGTTACATTACTTTCTAGGTAGTGAAGTTCAGAGAATTGATACAACAAGAATTATGTTACTGACTCAGAAGAAATAAACTTCGGATATTCTTACTAAGGCATTGCAAACCATGTTGCACACCAGTTTCTAGGATACATAAGGTTTCTCTTTATGATGGTGGATTGCTCAAAGGTCCTCTTTTGTACAAGAGTTTGGTGGGTGGTGTACAATATTTGACAATGACCAGGCCCTTAGTATGTTTGCAGTCAGTTATGTCTCTCAATTTATGCATCAACCAATAGTTGAACATCTGCAGTTGGCGAAGAGAATATTTAGATATCATAAGGGTACTTTGGGATTATGCATTACTATATGATCTTCTGATTTTCTTTAATTGCTGCCTACACTGATTCAAACTGGGCTGGATGCCCTCACACAAGGAGAAGTATTTCAACTGCAGTCAGTTATGGCTGGATGTCTTCAATTTCTTGGTAGCTCTCTAATTTCTTACACTTCCAAGAAACAACCCATTGTTTATAGATCATTTGCAGAGGTTGAGTAAAAAACCATTGTTAATGTTGCTTGTGAAATGTTGTGCTTGTCATACTTGCTCAAGGAGTTGCACATTCAGTTGGAGACTCCAGTTAATTTATTATGAGACAACATGAGTGCTAGTAGTTTAGCATGAGATCCAGTTTTTATTGCAAGGGCCAAACATTTATATAAATATTGGTTATCACTTTGTAGAGATTTGGTGCAGTCAAAGTTTCTGATTGTCTAGTTTGCGCCTTCTGCTTCTCAGATAACAGATGTATTTACTAAGGGTTCGTCTTCTGATTTGCATCATTATAATGGTGGTAGTCATGAAGACATCTTAGAAGGTCAGTACAAAGATAAGGAAGAGTTGGAAGTGGTGGAGCAATCCTGGCGTGCCGGGGTTGTTCACTTGATGGGTGAGAATGAAGTTGTTGCTCATAAAGGCTCAGGTTTTACTAAGAAGATTTTGATAAATTATGCCTTTCACTTCTTAAGGATGAATCTAAGAC
>JAJJMA010240797.1:40182-64466 GCA_023529015.1 Papaver nudicaule
TATTATTAGCTCATTACACAAGATAAATGGATGTGTAGTTGTTGACAGATGGATGTGTAGTTGTTGATTACACAAGCAGTATGCAAGTGTGTAGCAGCTCACTACACAAGATAAATTGATGTGTAGTTGTTTGATTACACAAGCAGTATGCAAGTTTTTTTTTCATAGGCATGTGTAGCAGCTCATTACACAATATAAATGGATGTGTAGTTGTTGATTACACAATATAACATTGACATATTTTTGAGACATTTTTATGTGCATCAACCGATTACACATGCATTTAAAGATGTGTACTAGCTTGTTACACATGATTTATTTTTTTAGTATGTGTGCCAATTGATTACACATGTGTTCTAAGAATGTGTATCAGCTGTTTACATGCTATACAAAAGCCCGCAAAATAATAAGCTTAACAAACAAAATATAACATCAAAATCGTGCCAGTTCTTTTCATTGCAAGTAGCACAATTCTTTTCATTGCATGTAGCACATCCGAAAAAGTACTTGTACAAAACAATTAGTCAAATTTACAAAAGTAATTTACCAACACAATTATAGAAGTGTCTATTTATCAAACCATTCTAATTTCCAAATATACAGAACCAAGATTATCACATGTTTGTTGCTTGAATAATTCTTGCAATTCTTTGGACATTTAGGAGCTTCTGTTGAGCTGCTTGAAGATCGCCACGAAACCTTGCAATCTTAATCCTAGAATCACGTAGCTTATATCCCAACTCCTTTTTTGCACTAGAGCTGCTACCCCTGACTCGCTTCTCCACTTGAGATAATTCATTTAGAACGCTCGATGTCGGCTGCATATATACAGAAAGGTTAGGTTTCAACAGGAATTGTGTACCTTCTGATTACACAAACAATAAGCATGTGTAAGTGTTGATTACAAAAGCAATATGCATGTTTAACATCTAAGTAAGCATGTGTAACTGCTAGTTACCCAAGCAATGTGCATGTGTATTAGGTGACTACACAACTGAACAACAAAATTTCATCAATAAAAGAAATCACATAAAAAAAATTCAAAATTAAAATCAGAAGGAAACATTGAGCATTTAACATCACCATTCAGTGCCTACTAGAATCATTTCAAACCTTAACATTTCAAAGGTCCTTATATCATGCAACAACATGATTAACGTGCGAATTTTTAAACCAAAATGAACAATTAATTGATATCATTTTAGCTTTAACAATTAACATAAATGAAAATTTTGACCTTGTTTCAATGGAAAACAACATAATCAAACAAATCTACTGTAATCCCATTTACTGTTCACATGTTCTCATTCCACTAAATAACTTCAAGAAATCCAAATCAAAATCCATTTTTAGGGTTTCAAACAAAAAAAAAGTAATATTACAAGAAAACAAAGATCAACTTAATACACATCAATAATCAATCGAATCCCAATTCAAAGTAATGAAACAAAGAAAAGGTATTGATTACTAGTACTCAATAGTAATTGAACTTCCATAATTTAGTTCCCGACCACCTTCAACCTCATGAGCCGCTTCACATTCAACACAGTAAAATGATTTTTTGATCGATTTGTCAAGCAATTTCTTCATCTCGCGATTTTTGTATAGGTTTTTAGATGATCTCTCAATTTTTTGAGATTCTAGATCTAGAATTCTTTTCTCTCAGTTTTTTTCTGCCGACAATATTTTCTCTCTCTGTAAACAAATCGAGTGTGGTTTGTATCGAAGAAAGGTAAGTTTTTGGTGTATATATTAAGGGCAACCTAGTCATTTGAGTTTCTATAAAAATTAGGGGCCTGATTTTAAACTTCTTTTAATTAGGGGTCTGATATTATGGGTAACCCATGGATAAGGCCTTAGCATAATTTTTCCCATTCTAAATTCCCACATGCATCCAGACTTGACTGGAATGGCTGAGGGAAGGGTGGGTTTCAGACCACGCTAAATGTCTTGTCATTTCAGGCTTGGCCTCCATTGCAAACAACCCGAGGGGAAGAAGAAAGTGTATTTTTACTGTTTTTGACACTTTGCTTACACCACTGTCAGTTAAGGTGTGTCTGTTACAGTTGGTGAGTTGAGCTTCTGTTACAGCTGATATATCTGCGAGTACAGCCGTGTGTTTGTTATTTTTCCAACTGTATAACAAATTAGCAGTACATCCTACCTTTTATACTAATAAAAACAAGGGGACCTAAAAACAATGACGATGACTGCCAAGGAGGTCTTTGGCCCAAAAAATTATGATGGAGGGACGCCTTGACCCTTATTCCGGTATATAGAAATGCAGCATATCTGAGGGTTCGAATGGGATCAATCCCCTTGACAGATTACACCTGCATCAACAACTTAACAGCTAGGTTGCAACTTGCAATTATACTGTGTGCTACATTTAGTGTAGGTTTAAATGTTTAGAATTGTTTAATACATGCGTATAAGCAAGTAACAAATGTTTATGAAACACATTCATAAGTTTTAAATTCTTTTGAGCACAGACAAAGTACAAAATTCAAACTTTCTTACATGCTGGGTATGTGGGGCGACAAGAAGATGATATGACAGCTTGCCGATTCCTCTTAACCTCTACTCATGATGCAGGTGATCCTTTTGACAAAACAAAACTCAACCTGACCACCCCTAAATAGGCCATAGCCACCACATATGGGAGGAGCATGTAATGCAAATAAATTACATTCTCATTTTCTAATTTAAAATCTGACTAATGTTAATACATCAAAAATAAAATATATGAAAATGGAAACTTAAATTACCATTTATAACCGCTTGAAACATCTTAAACCTGATCCTTTTCACCGACTGAACTCCTTGCCTAGAGATAAAAATGTTCCCTCGTCTGGAAACACTGAGCCCGATTGCTGATAGCTTGAGTTCAAACTTGATTCCAGTATCTGGTGTGCTAAAAACATCCCTGGTTTTTTATCTGCATGGCCTGTTATCTGCGGTCCTAGATTGTCAAACCAACTCTGACCTTTGGGGCTCTCAACTGGGGAACCAAAGCGGCAACCAGAATCTGGTGTCAGTGGCTCGTGATGGGAGGAAGATTCATTAACAGTGAGACTCTTAGGATGATTAGGAACACTTTCTTGGACAACTTTGGTCTGGATGGGGGACTCAGAAGTTGGAGCAGGAGTTGATGGGTCAGTCTTGTCCTCAGAATCCTGGAAGTTTTCAGCTGGGGCAGGGGGTGGGATCACTGAGCTGGGATCTTCGGCAAGAGCACCACCGAGGCGCTGCTGCTCTTCAATTATTTTCTTAAGGTATTTCCCTTGCGCTTCAATCCTTAATTGAAGCTGCCTTTGTACCTGTTTAGTTAATAAGAGAACAATGTTAAGTTGCGTTTCTGTTTATCTGTATCTCTAGTAAGTGCAATAATAGGAAGCAAAGAAATGCAAAAATTATCGTTTTTTCCACCTCAAACTGAAGATTAAGTGTTGTGTCACGTAGTTTATTCATCTTTGATGTAGGTGACCCTTTACCATAAAATTGTCCTCTATGAAATTCAATATAAAAATAATGCAGAGTACCAGAATCAGACTTGAATCTAGCGAATGAGCAAAAGCCCTATGCAAAAGCGCGTTGTGTAGATCAAAGTTTTCATATTTTTCTTTCATAAAACTTCATCAGTATATCTTGTTCAAAGAAGCCGATAATTGACTCAAAATTTCCAAAAACCCATACAAACAAATTGAATACATACAGTAAAAATGAAACATATCTTGTCAAGAGCCAGCATCGGAGTGACATATGTACCTCAATTTGCAATTTCACAACATACTACTGCTCTTGTAAATCAAATTATATCTTGTTAACATTTACTAGCACGAGATGACCAACTAATGAATAAGTTCCTCACCCACTAACTTTCTTCTAACTAATGCACATAAAAGCTATCATCTCATATAAACGGATCGGAAGGTAAGGAAAACAAAAGGATAATACACAGCCTGCATCCTTAAATTATACTTTAATATTGATGAACAACCTTCTATAGAAACTAGAACCTAAAAAATGAGATAAATCAGCATTCCATTTATGTAGATCTGGCAGCACGATCAAGCCAAAACTCCTATTGAAAATTGATTTACTGGTCCAGACTCCAAACGTGAAAATATCATATTCAGTTTTCAATCTATCTTCTAATTCATTATATAACTATCAGCTTGTTGTTAGAGAAGCCAACCTAACGATAGCAACATATAAGTAATTACTTGCCTCTAGTTGTTCATGTAGACGCTTTTGTACCTCCATCTGCAGCTTGAGTGCTTCCGTTATCTGCATTCCACTGCAACGAGAAACAACATATATTGCGTCAGTCAAGTAGCTCTTGATAATTATATATATTATGTAACTATAACATAAACAATGTACATATTTCAATCGTTCACTGCCTTCTTCAAACTACTAAAACCAAATATGACAGACTGGATGCACTAAGGATTATGCACCCTCCTATTAAATGCTTTTCCAAAAATTAACACAGAAATAAAAATATGCTCTACTCACGAAGAACCCTCCGAGCTCGATAACAGGTCCCCTGATTCTTTTCTCTCAACACTTTGCCCTGCAGTTGATGAGAAATACAGATACGTTACTTATCATCATGGGTTTCAATTGTACACTTATCAATGAAGTAGATGCCCATGTAAAAGAATTTAAATTATTCTTTATCCTGTCAATAATACAGATGGATTTACCATCAGATGTAGATTCAGGAAGACATTTAGCAAGCCGATATTTCTGAAGCACAGTAAGAACCAAAAGTCAAAGAAAGATAATAAACACATAACAGCAAGAAAAACTGCCTTGCAAAAGGTATTAGACTATTGTGGAAACTTACTTGTAAGTGACTTTTGACATGGTATATAGTCAAACCTTGTACACCCATTACTCTAAGAACACCTTTAGGAGTTGCCCCTGAAATGACAAGAAAAAAGAAATCTTAACATCAAGAATCTTGTAGCATACTGTGGGTCGGACTGTCCGAAGATTCTCGGAGTGCTTTCGAAGAATTCTAGACAGACGATTTGGCTTTCCTTTCCGATATAACTAATTTTAAATTTGAGGGAAAAACTTTTTCTCAGATTTGTCAGTGAAATTAGCAGAATCTTTACACTAAATTACAAATAAATAAAGCCCTGAAACCTTTTCAATTTTTTTCCTTATCCAACATAAGACATTTTCGTGTGACACTGACTCCACTATCAAAACTGAAAACTTACATTATGGAACAAGTTAAAAGATGATGAGTCTGCTGCATTCTTTGGTTGAATTACAAATAATATCCAACATGTCAATTGCACAATTTTTTTTATCGTACAATTCTCAAACAAATACCAGAAGTTTAAAAAAAAACAGAGAAAAATGTAATCATCTTACTATCTGGCCCACCGAGCTGGGCAACAGCATCTACAAAGCGTTCATGTAGCTCATTTGTCCAGCGTAACCGCTGCCTTGCAGCCGAACTAGAACTGTTACCTCCTCCGCTAGAATCCATTGTAGGCGTCTACTTATCTAACCCCTCACAAACCAATGAGTTTTAGAGAATAAAACCTGAACAAGGATCAATTTTCATGTCAGTGATCTCGTACATGTGTTTCAATTTACAATTAAGAAAAGACGATTTAGAACTGCGCCAAGCAAGAACGTATACTTTCTGGCTCTTTTCTTGTATCTACAAAAGCATTGCTCCCAGTTCCTTTGGTAATTCTCGTCTTTCATTTTACCCCGTGATGTGGAAGCATCTCATTTATGCATCGGACACAATGCTTAAACGGATGTCTATAATGCAAAATATATTAATTAGGGTGTTTCTGCGCTATCGACAACCGCAAATTTCCCTTAAACCACACCAAAAATTCAAGGAAGGCATCAATAGAAGACCAAATACGTGATCTGAAGTTGTATTGGAATAGAAAGCTAAGTGAAACAGCATCAGCGTTCTGACTTGTAACTTATTATTATTATTATAACAATCTAATTAGATGTGCTATCATATAAGCAACTAAAACTAGCTCTGTTAACATATTAAATTTCTCAGACCATCTAATACAATTAACTTTTTTCTAAACTAGTTTCACGTAGTTACCAGTAAAGTCGAAATTACCATGAATAACTCGCTGTTGAAACATCTCCATCTATGGAAAGAAATTGAAGCTTTGCATAGGTGTATCTATTGGAGAATCAGAATTTTTCCACCTATAAGGGAACCAAAGACACACACGTATACACACAGAATAACTACAATATAAAAGATATTGAACAAGATGTTGAAACGATTAATCTAACTAATAACATATCGATTCCAACATTTGCACCAGAACGAGTTGGTTTTGTTCAAAAAAGGGTGATCAAGAGAGCTTATTCCAAGTTCAGTTTTCAGCACATCCACTTCATGCTTAAATGTTAAGCAGTGTTATTTCCTCAGCTTAATATGTGCATGATGATATTACAAAAGGAGATCACTCAGGAAGTATATCTTTATCCTTAAATACAGGTAATTTGAACCTCAAATTATGTCAACCATAAATCTAAATGGAAACTGCATGAACATAGATAAAAAGGCAACAGAGGTTTCTTATATACCAGAATACCATAACACTTAGATTTTGTCTGACACAAAACTTTAATACATCTAGGTTTCTATAATTAGGGCGAAATCCAGGACACCTATCAGTTACCATAAGTAGACAAGATACTTTCCAAACTAAAAAACAGAAAACCCACTATCAACATTGAAAGTTTAACCCAAAATCGACCGGCACAGTTATTGTTCAGATGAAAGAATCTCACAAAATCATTAGCAGTAGATAGATAAATACAGTAACAGAGAAAAAGGAAATTACCCAGATCGAAACACAGTAGAGGTGTTGAATTTGAAATTAGGAACAAAAATTTCTGAAGGAAAAAGAGAGTGGCTGCGAGTGCACAACAGCAGAAGAATACAAAAATAAAGGTTTGAGTATTTATTTTAATTGGCTGTGAAATTTATTCAAAATCAAATTCAACAGTGTTTGTATGTAGTAGTAGCTACTCACTGAGTGGGAGTCGTAAATTGGTTGATGAAATTCAAAGCTGCCCTAAGTCAGACTCCACAGCTGCCCGGCTACCCCGATGTTTCAGAACAAACAAAAACTGTTCTGCCGTCTTAACGGAACCCTTGATTCCGTTTCTATGTCTGGTCCGTCTGGTCGCCTAGTGTGACGGATATTTCCAAGGGAATCTTTTACTGGTTCCGTGATGATTGGGGGCCTCAATAAAACTGTACCTATTCATGTAGTGTTCTAAGGGGAGTCTTGGATGATGTCACACCCCCAAAATGTATCAACCAATTTTGGCTAAGGAATGACCCGGCAACACTAATGGTTCGGTGAATCAAGCTTCACCCATCAATGCTCAGCCTTACACCCTTGCTCAATTCAAGTGCACCCATAATCATCAAAGATTGGCAACATAAGTCTTTCTTCATTTTCTTTCATTCCTTTAGTGCATCTCATACTACACTAAGGCTTTGCCATGCTACAAATTCCACACAAGATCAACACCATTCATGAACATATAATTAGAAGCAACAGCTATTTTCATTACTTCAAGGAAGAATACAAAACTCGTCCAAAACAAGACTACAAATGGCCATCACTCCCAAGTGATGCCAAACTCCCTAAAATGGCCTAAAACACTCTCTCTAAGCCTATGGGTTTTTCCCAGAGTTCCCTCTCTATCTCCTACTGATTTACAAAGCCTAAATATAGTAGAAAACAAGCCAAAACCGTGTGCAACCGTTTGCACAAGCCATGGAAAGCCAAGTGTCCATAGGTAGTTCCTGTAATCGTCAAAAGTGCATCCTGCAACTGTTTGGCCTATGTGTTGCTGGCCTACTGTTGCTACACCTGTCCTTGATGATTCTCAGGGCCAAACACAGTCATAAACTTACTTCATAACCGTTCCATATTGTCCTCATGCTCCGCCATGCAAGTCCAAGCCATAACTGACTTCTAACCGCTCATATGGGCCATTTCCAAGCTATGCTGCGCCATTTCTGTCAAGGCCATGTATCACACTCTTTTGGACGCTACAATCAACGTGCATACATGCCATTTTAACCTTATAACTTGATGCATAGCTTTGGCCCACAAGCCTTCAGCTTCCTTGCTTCATTTGGCCGAGTACTTGACTTGCAATAACGCGTTTGGCTGCGCCATTGCTTCTCATGCATTACCAAATCCTTGGCCAAGCTTTGTGTTAGGACATTGTCCGGTCAAACCCACTAGCGTTGGTATGTCAAGCGAGTTGTCAGTTTTAGGTGTCAAAACTCAATTCTTGATTTAGCCTATTAGAGTTTAGATTTCGGAATTGGGATATAGACAAAGTAGTAGAGACCTTGAAGACGAAGACTGTGAAGCCAAAGAAGACATCAATTATTCTTCATCGACAAAAGGTTAGTAGGAGTTATGACTTTATGGAAATTCTTCTATTCTACTTTCTCTATTCTTTCGAAATATAGTCGACTACTTTAGTAGTAATAATAGCGATTGAGATCGTATTCTTGTCTAACGTGGCCTTGTGTCATGACCAGTGTTTGTTCCCACAAATACTGTGAGTACAAGAATGAATGAGATAGATTCGATACCATTTGTCCATTACAATGGTTTGCTTGCAAATCATTAGTTGGATATGGGTGAATCTAAAGGAGTACTCTTGAGCAAGAGTCCATGGATTACAGCTGAGGGCGTACACACGTCTAAGTCCTGACTAAGCCCAGCACTTCCAGCGGAATCCAAGTTTGGCCAAATCTGAATGGCGGACGGTTCACGAACCGGTACGCAAACCAGAAACTCGGATTTCTACTGAGTTCCAAGGTGACTGAACATTTCGCGAACTAGTACGCGAACCCAATGTCGGTTATCTTGCTGGTATTCAGATTAAGTGTATATTCTTCCAGAATTTCACTTGAGTTAAACTCTGAACTCCTTTATCTCTTAGATGGACTTGTATATCACATAATATCTTTTGTGTTCCATCTAACGATCCTCAATGAGTCAATAAGATAAGATTATCTCTGGTCTGTTGGATTCTATCTTGAAGTGTTTTTGAGCTAACAAAACACTTGGCAGATAAATGATAAAAAGAATTCCAATTGAGATTAATCTCTATTACTTGGTTATCAAGTTTAGGGTTTCCTTAACTTGTGGGACAAGTAATTGATTGCTTTATTCCAAAGCAACCTATCTTATTGAATGCTATAAATAGAGGTGTCTATGGACAAATACCGCAAGCATCAAGCATACGTGAAGGTCCTTAGGGAAGGTAACGTAAACTCTTTTCACTTTGGTGAACGCTTGTTGTGGTATAGTCATCCTCTATAGGTTGCAGCTCCTCTGGGAACTCCCTACGACTATAAAATACTTCTCTTGAGAGTTGGGAAGCACAGGTAGGAGATTGAAACCATATTTGGTTGAAATCGGATTAACCTATAACCTTGGTAACCTGATCACGTTCTTGTCTATTCCATAGTCCGTCTCTTCTGCTATACGGCTATTCAAGAACTGATACGTTACACACAGGGTTGAAAGGTAGCAACGCACGGCTGCACTCGGTGTTGTAAGACCTAGTTAGCTCCAGTTATACAAGTTTCTTAAGTGATTCTTCGTGTATAACTGAGGTAGAGACAAATTGGGCATAACTTACTCGGTTTGCTTGTCAGCCCTGATTTGTGAAGTAGATTTCCGTATGACCTGGATTTAATCATCCGAAGGAAGTCAACTTGTGTGTGGTAAACTGATAGAGGACAGTTAGACCATACGTCAACAATTAGGTTGCAAAGCCAGTATTGCTGACACAAGCCTTTGACATCGGTCAAAGCAACTCCTAGGCCTGTAAAAGACGTCAGCTGGGGGAATCAAGTGTGTGACGATCTGTGGGGGATCTAGAGACATAAGGAGTGCGACAGTAGCCAATCGCTTGGAGGGTTGGAGTTGGTCTCTGCTACATCCTAGACCGAAGTCTTATAGTAGGCTAGCGTTTGTAGTCAGTTTGTACTGGGCGGTGTTCAATCTGGACGAGGTCCCGAGGTTTTTCTGCAAGGCAGTTTCCTCGTTAAAAAAATCTCTGGTGTCTTGTGTGCTTTTACTTTCCGCATTATATCTCTGATTATATAATTAAAGCACCAAGTAGTACGTTATTCAATAACTGTAGAGTTTACTCCAAAGTCCCAACTTTGTCGAGTTGATCCCCAAGATCACAACTCCAGTTATTAGAGTTTGGATATTGATTTTTGAGATCGTCCAAACTTAAACCATAAGACTCACGAGCCCAAACGAAAAGTTGGTTGTATTTCGGTACCCCTCCTTTTTCACTTTGGCCTAATGCCAAGGTCATATTCTTGACCTTTTTCATGTCCTTGATTGCTCACTTGAGCTGGGCCAACTCAAAATCCTCGGACACTTGACATTGACCAATCAATGTCATATGCATGTCAAATGGCCTTCCTTGTCTTAGCCTAATGTCGCTTCCTTGTCGAACTAATGAAGTTACATTTGCTAGGCCACTTGTGTCAGGGCTAATAGATGATTAAGTTATCCTTTCAAACCATATTTTTATACGGAAATGATATTCCCATCTCGGTTTGTTACTCTGTTTGACATTCAAGTTTACGTGTCAGTACATATGTGAGAGAAGATGCTATTATCAAAATTCTCATCATTTCCCTCTTATAGGGTTTCAACCAAAATTATACAGAAATCGAATTCTGAAACAAAGTTCAAAATGTGTTTTGTACCATTCTTTCATTATGTTCTTTACCTTATTCTTTATTTGACATTTTTTGTCTTTCTAAAATTCTCAGTAACCAAAATTATTTAGTTGTTAATTCTATTGATTATAATTATTCCCTCCGTCCCTAATATAGAGGCAAAAATCTCTTAGATTGAAAAACTAGGTATCACCTCGGCCTTCGGCCAGGGCTCAACCTTTTATGAATTTTTATAGGTTGTCAGGGTCTATGGTATCGATGGTTAGTTAGTCGGATAATAGTAGCATGTTAGTCGGGTCAAAGTAGCCAAGGTCTATTGGCTTGGCCATTAGGAACGGGGTCATAGTTAAGTGTGCTATAGTAGCATGTTTTGTTGTACTGTTGCCACAACTGATGTTACATGTGAGTTGTTTTTTTTTAAAGGTAGGTCTATTAATTTTATTTATAGGCAATAAGTGTTACATGTAGTATGGGCGTACAAGGAGAAACCAAAGACACAAAATAAATACCAATCGCGACCAGACCAGCTTACACCTGTAAGGACCCAAAACAAAAGCAGCTAACAAAGAAAACCTAGATAGACAATGGACAATAGAACCAGAGATAACAACCAAGACACACTCAAAAGAGAACATAACCAAATCTAACCCAAAACACCACGTGAACTTATGGTGTGAAGACTGTGAGGTCTTCAAGGAGGACAACCCAGCTGAGAAGCCCGGAAGCATAACTTGAACTGACGAAGAAACCAACCAAATCACGAAATACCAGTGCATCTGAGTCCGTCGTAGTACCATATCCATGTCTGAGTGAAGATACCAAAGAAAGCCGCCTTGTGAAAGTTGGAGTGATAGTACACTCTGTTTGAACTATCGGACAAAGGTATCATTTCTGATAGTTCGAGTCCAATTTCATCATTTCTCATGCGAGAGTTCGTACAACCTAAACTCTCGCATTTTGACGTACATCCTGAAGTCTCCATCTCGATTCTTGTCCTACACCTGGTATTGAATGGTAGAACCACCAAACATGCGATGAACCTGCTCCACTACTTGTGCATTACGTCTGTCTTTTCTGTACGAAACTGGGGAACACATGATTGTACGTGTAGTTGTAGCTGGAGAGACCCAAAATCCCAACTTAGACTGAGTCAGAATGTCAGTGATTTGAGTCGTTAACCTACAAGAGACATCAAACCAAACCAGCCCAAGTAGATTCGATGAACATGTGAGTTGTTCTATGAAATCCTAACATAAACTGTCTGTTTTTGCCTGAAAAACAATGCACCGTCTCTGGGTACTTTCGTAGTGCTCGGGATCAAAATCGAACAAGACAAGCCTAAACCAAGTCAATGGCCGTTCAAGTCTTGCTTCAGTCACAGAGAGGATAGAGGTTGATCTAGGGAGGGAAACATTGAAAGAAACTTGAGATTAGGTTGAGGATGTGTATCTCTGGGTGTAAGAGTTCAAGATCTCCGTCGTGAGGGTGACTGGAAATCTCCAAGGCTAGAAACGTGTTGAATACTCAGGTGTATGCTCTGAGGCTCTGGTTATTCAGAAGATTCTAGTTGTTCTGAATGTTCTACCTTGGAAGATAGATGAAGCCTCTATTTATAGTGTTGAACTCACCCTGATCTCTCGACAGAGAAGGTGGAAGAGTGGAGGAGTGGGGGACGTGAGTTGTGCTCTGTAACTGCTAGAGTTGTGTAGAACGTGTCCACTCAGCACCACTTTCTCGTAACTGTCCATCATCTTTATCAGTTTCTTTCTAACTGTCGCAGACCGCCAGACCAATACCCCTAAAGTTATCCCCCCGTGTGATGTTTTGATATCTCGTGTAGTATGCAGATATTGCATGGTTGTGTTGAGTTTAAACAACGTTGTATGGCCATGGCTCTATGGCCAATGTGATTGTGGCGCTAGAAGCACGTGTGGTAGATGTATAGCAACAGCCTTGGCCATTGGCAAAGGCTAGGAACTCTTGGCGCTATGGCATGGTGGCTACGACCTTGGCCACGGGCCAAGGTCAGATCTTATGGCGCCATGCATCATGGCGCCACTATGTTGGAGCTATGGCCAAGGCTAGTGTTGTATGGTGCCATAACTTTTGGCGCCATGGCCAACTTTTGTGACGTCATAGCTTATGGCGCCATGGCCTAGGGGCTATGGCCTAGGCCGCTGGCCAAGGCCAATTTTGTGGCGCCATGGCCTAGGGGGCCAAGGCCAATTTTCTCGTGGCGCCATGGGTACAGCGCCACGGCTTCGAGACTGAGGCCTTGGTGCTTGACCAATGCCAATCCTTTCGTGGCGTATTCAGGCTATGCCACTTTGGCTATGGCGTACTTGTGCACTTGCGCTATGGCGTATTTTAGGTCATCGCGCGCTTATCCATGGTATATTAGACCATTCTATGTTTAGATTGTGGCCTGCCTAAGTGTGTTTAGGCTGTTGTATGCTTATCAGAGAGCTCTGGACATGCCTAGAGCCGCGATGTTTCTGAGGTTTTCATTGAGACTCAGGTGTCGAGTCGTATTTTAAGAGTAAATCCGCGAGGATGCGTCTCTGTTAACTCTCCACCACATACCAGTAAGCAATTTAGTTTTGATATCGAGGAATTCAAGGCGATGTCGACATGAAGTAAATTGATGGGTTTATGAGTTGGTGGGGGTTATTAGCACTGCACTATGATATCATTCTCTCCACCGGGAGTTATAAGAGAGAACTCATAGAGAGTATATGCAGCTTGTAGAACAGTTTGCATTCTGAGCTATAGAGATGTGCCTGAGTAGGCGATCACCTTTTGGCAAGGCATTACTGAAGAGTAGTTTTACATCTTTGTCCCTCTTCCATTTTTTACCATCTACATTAAGTCCCCTGGTTAGTGTGTAACAGTAATGTTTCATACTAAGCACTGGATGGTGAAAGTAACTCTGATGGCCTTAGGTTTTCTATTCAATACTAGCAGAGGATTACGAAGAATCGAATCTTGGTGCTAACAACCATGAACCAAAACTAAAGATAAGTTCGTATGCAAATACAGATGTGTTATTAGATAGGGGTTTTCTACCTCTCTAGGTGATGTAGGGCAAGGTAGGTGACATATGACGCGTAAAAAGGGTGTGGCTAATGCCAGGTTTGGGGTGCCCTGGATGTGGCCTCATGGTTCTCGTAGTCATCTTTTGACTTGACCAAGGAGCTCCTAGGGTTTCTAGCTCCATATGGGTATGAGGTCACGTTTCGTGTTGTTAATGAAAGAAAAGGCAAAGAATTACCGGTTTCTTAGTACGAGTTCCCCCTTCTCCTCTTCTTTTGAAATCTCCGAAAGAATCTCGTGTGAGTTTGTTGGCAGATTTTGACCAGAACTTTGAATGCAGCATCGTTTCGTCTTTATCTTGGGCAGGTTCCAGGATTGAGTCAGCATCCCGCTTTATGCGTAGTGTATCCAGCTTCTAGGGTTTTGTAACGGGTATCTGTATATATATAGTGAGTGCAACACTATAACTCTCGTCCTCACCCCTTCGTACAAGTTTCTTTGTAGTGTGTGATCTCTGAGATCCATGGATGGCAGCGATAACTCTGGTTCGTCCTCGCAGAAGAGAGCTTATACAAAACGAAGGATTTCTGAAATCATGGCCGGTGAGAGCAATGGTCCGTCCCCGCAGAGGGAAGCCTACGTGAAACGAAGTACGTGGATTCCAAGTCCGGTGAGTGTCTTCCTGTAATTTTATCACGTGTGTATGTCTGTTCTCCTAACAGGGGCGGTGATGTTGTAGTGTAGAGTCATGGTGACTCGAATTCGAGGTCGCTTGAGTGCTGGAAGGTCGATTTTTGAAGAGGTTTCTCCGCCTGCTCAGACTCCAACAAGAGACCCAGTAAATCTTTTATCTCGTCTCTAACTTAGTCTTTTCCTTTCTTTGTCTGCTAACCAAATGTTGGCCTTTCAGGGGACGCAACCTCGCATGAAGAAATGTGTGAGCGTTCCTAGGAGGAAGAAATCTGCCCAGGAAGGCTCTCCAACCTATTCCCCAATTTTGGTTGTCGCTGTGAACGAAGATGATGAGAGTGGTGGCACTGATGCTGGTCCTTCATCTAATGGTTGTTCAGTTCTTGACGAGGTTAGCCTAGGAATAGATGATGTCGACTACTCGGGAGCTGGCCTTCCTTTAGAGCTGAAGATGGCTTCCCTTTCTGAAGAACATAGATCTGTTGGTGGTTTCCTTGTGCCGACTCCTTATGCGGATCTTTATGAGAAGTTCTGGAAAAAGTACGGTAATGTCGCTACCAATCAGTTGATGAAGGATACTCCCGTCATGGTGACCATGGTTTCCTTGCTTCTTCCTGTAATAAAGGAGATGGAAGAGGAGAAACTGTATGACGTAACCTTTGGAATGATCCAAAGGTGGGAGAGCCGTATTTCTGTTTTAGAGGCTTTGATGTGCAACGTGGGTTGGCTTCGTCAAGGGCTCGAAATCGTGAAGGTGGATCGTGCTGGGATGGTCTCTAACGTCTTCCCTTGTTCGAAGGCTCTCCTCCATGCCGAAAGGGACTTGGAAGGGTTATCTGATAAGGTTGTCCGAATGTTGAAAGTCATACGGGCTAAGTAACAGGCTTTGGTTGAAGAGTCTAACAAGGTTAATGAGGTGATTGAGAGTTTGAAGAAGAAGAACAATGTTTTTCGCCAGAGGGTGGAGATGCTTTATAAGCGGGACTATTCTTTGTTGGACGGCTTGTTTTGAAAGTTGGGTTTTGACATCTCGATGAGGGAAAGGCTTAGGTTTGAGAAATTGTTATGTTGTTTCTTTCATTATCAAAACTCTGGCTTCTATGAACGAAATGTATTAATCTTCGTTTTTTTTCTATTTCAAATAAATTTGGCATTTTATCTAAAAGAAAGAAATTTCTCCTTTTCTGAGCTAAGTCCCCATGCCTCTGGGTTCGCCAGTCGTCTTTTCCTTGTGTTGATCGTTCTTAAAATGCGATCCTGGTTCCCATCATTGTGAGACCGTGAGTTCGCCTGTGTGACCTCCTGACTGAGTAGGGTCGTGCTTTATTCCTTTTGATGTCGTTGCGGTAGAAGGTTCTGCCAAGTTCCGGTGTTGTGAGACTTCGCGATGTTGAGCCTGTACCCGTTGGTGTGGCTCCAAGGGATTTGCTTTTCTTCCATGTGCTGGGAGGCTTGTGCCCACGGCCTTATCTCCATCATCCCCTTATTGTGGCGTCATGGGTTGGGGCGCCATACCCATGGCGCCGTGATTCTTTTTTTTTTTTTTTTTTTTGGGCGCCATGGGTTGGGGTGCTATGCCCATGGCGCCATAACCCTTTCGTTATGGTCTCCATCTCCTAGTGGCCTCCCCTTTCAAGAGTAGTACGCCTTCAGCCGCTTGCCGTTAATGACAGTCCCCTCTGCTTTTCCATCCATAGTAACTATCTTATAGTATCCACTCGTGGATGCCTTAGAGATGACATACGGACTTCCCGATTTGGAGCAAATTTTGCGCCGTGGCGTCTTGTTGGACATATTTTGCCGTCTTCAGCACCAAGTCCCCTACTTGAAAAGTTCTTGGCTTCACGGCTTTGTCGTATGCCTGAGAGAGCCTTTTCCGATACATTTATATATGTTTCTCCGCTTTGGCTCGTCTTGAATCCAGAGAGTCTAGTTCTGCTATTCTTGAATCTGCTACCTCGGCTTCATTCTGCAATCCGAGCCGATGGTACTTTAATTTCTGCTAGTAGTATGGCGTTGGCGCCGTAAACTAACGAATAAGGTGACGTCCCAGTGGAACTTAGTGGAGAAATCCTGTAGGCCCATAGCGCCATAGGTAACTGCTCGTGCCACGACCTTGGGTTGTCATGTACAGTTCTGCTGATGATCCGAATCAATGTCTTGTTGGTACTCTCTGCTTGCCCGTTCCCTTGAAGGTAGTATGGAGTGGAGAAAATGTGCTGGATCTCGTACCTTTGGAGTAACTTCGCTACATCTTTGCTAACAAATGGTGTCCCGTTGTCAGTAATGATATGTTTAGGAATCCCAAACCTGCACATGATGTATTCCTTGATGAATGCCGCGATTGTGACGCAAGTTGTGCTTTTCAGAGGTATCGCTTCTACCCATTTGCTGAAGTATTCAGTCGCGGTGATGATATACTCCTGGTTCTTTGAGGAAGGCGGGTTGATATTCCCAATGAGGTCGAGTCCCCAGCTGTAAAATGGCCAAGGGCTACTGATTGATCGTAGAGGTAAGCACGGAGTGTGGATGTGGTTCCCGTGAGTTTGGCACTTGTGACACTTCTGCACGAACGACGCCGCGTCATCCTCCATAGTCGGCCAGTAATACCTTTCATGAATCTGTAGAAACAGCTTCCTCTTTCCTTGGTGTTCAGTCTCGTGTGCCTCCTTCAGAACCATGGGGATCTCCTCGTCAGATAAGCAGCGAAGTAGACTTCCCCCGTAGCTCTTACGATATAATACTCCTTCATGGTAGACAAACCTCTTGGATCTTTTATTAGACGGCTGGCTATGTGTTGATCTGCTGGTAGGATCTTTTCGTTGAGGTATTTGATGAACGGTTCTCTCCAATCTTCGGAAGGATGGCATACCAAGTCTTCAGATTGATGTGGAGGGGTTTGACAGTTGGGGCATGTCTCTTGTAGGGCCCGGGATTTTGCTTCCATCGTCGGCCAATAGTACCCAAGCCTTTGAAGTCGTCGGTATAAGGTCACGGCGAGAGTCTGTCCGCAAACTTCGTTATGAACACGTCTGAGTTGTTGTTGTGCTTCAAGTCCTCCCAAGCACCGCGACAGTGACCCATCTGAGTTCCTATGGTATAACATTCCGTGGAAGAGAAAGAAATGTTTTAACTCTTTAATGTCGAGTTTCCGCTCAGTAGTATAGTTACCTAGATCTTCGACGATGGGTGTCCGCCAATCGTTGTCTGGTATGATCTCGTCCTCCGCTAGCCAGGTTGAGGGGACGGTCCGTCTCTTCACTGTTACGGTCTTCTCTTTCACTTCAAATTGAAGTTTGGACATCAGGGTCGCCAAGCAGTCAGCATGTCTATTGTTGGTGCGTCCAGTGTGTATTATGGTGGCGTCAGCAAAATGGTTCAGCAGCCTTTGTGCTTCAGCCCTGTGAGGAGCGAGAGTGACTTCTTTGAGAGAGTATACTCCGTTCATCTGGTTCACCAGTAGTTTCGAGTCGCCTCTAACCTCGAGGTGTATTGCGCCTGCTTGCTTAGCTAGTGATAGTCCCAGGAGGAAGGCTTCGTACTCCGCCGAGTTGTTGGTGCATTTGAAATCCAGTTAGAATGAATGGGAGAACACTTCCCCTGCCGGGGATACTAGGACGACGCCGGCTCCCCCAGTGTTGTCGCTTGGGGTAGCATATCCATCAAAGTACAGAAGCCATGTGCCTTCTTTCACCAGTGCTATCTCGGGGAATTTTCCTGGTACTTCTTCGTGTAGAGCCGTAGAGTCTTCTCCCAGGAATGCAGCAAGAAGGTTTGCTACTGCATGTCCCTTGACGGCTTTCGGGGATACGCAAGCTATGTCGAACTCATACATTTGTTGGTCTCCCGATCAGGGCAGGTTCGAGAGGAGAAATTTGATGGGATCCACTTTCGCGATAAGGACTACTCGGTTGGAAAGGAGGTAGTGTCGAAGCTTTTATACCGCAAAAACCAGGGACAAGCATGCTCTTTCGGCTTTGGGGTATCGAAGTTTCGCATCCTTCAGAGTACGACTGATGTAGTAGACTGGACACTCAACTCCTCCTTCGTCTTCTTGTGTCAGCAGCGGTCCGATCGCGACGTCGCTCGAGGCAGTGTAGAGGAGTAGTGGTCGTTCTCGTACAGGAGACTTCATGATTGCCGGTGACAAGAGTAATTGTTGAATCTTGCGGAATGCTTCTTGTTGGACGGATGTCCATACAAAACTAGCCTCTTTCTTCAGCAGTGGGGTGAACGAGGCTACAAATTGAGCAAGTCCTGGGATGAAGCGTCGGATGTAGGATACCTTACCCATGAAGCTCTTCAGTTCCCTCAACGTCCTAGGTGGCGGCATGGTGGTAATAGCTTGGGTTTTGTATGGGTCGACCTTGATTCCATCTTTAGTTACTTGGAATCCGAGAAACTTCCCCAAAGAAACACCAAAGGCGAACTTCAAAGTGAAAAAGCGGGGATACCGAGATATACCACCAACTTTTAGTTTTCGTGAACCTAGTTGATTGTAGTTGTTTGAACGATCTCACAAATCAATATTCAAACAACAACCTGAGTATAGTTCAGAGAACCGAACCCTAACAAGAACGTAGTTCTTGTAGATCTCAATAGAGATGGATTCACTCAAAGGTTATGAATCAACAAACTTGCAATTAATTCTATTATATAGATCAGAGACAATATAATGCGGAAGGGAAAAGTAATGCAAGATACCAGAATTTTGTTAACGAGGAAACTGCAAATCTAGCAGAAAAACCCCGGGACCTCGTCCAGATGTGAACACCCTTAGTATGAACGATATACAGACGCTAGCCTACTCTCAGACTTCGGACTGGACTGTATCGAGACTGAATTCTCCCTACAAGTAACTCAACTACCAATGTGCTCCTACGTCTCTTGGCTCCCGCAGAAACCTACGTACTTGATTCCCCTAGCTGACGTCCTTTACAGGCCTAGGAGTTGCTCTACTTCCCTTCGTGAAGACTAGCGCTACCCTGCCTCTAACAGGACGCCTAAAAGTATCCAAGTAATCAAACAAGAATACGATTGTGATTTCCTTTAGACTTAAAGTCAAGGTTAATGGAAATCGATATGTTGAATAGGGCTTATTGATCTAGCCTAATCAACTTTACCTCCAAACGCGTGACGAACTTAGTATGAAACCTAGTTCGTGAATATGCGTTGGGAACTTCTAGGGTTTACGATTCAAGATCTACCTTACGAAATTTCTATCAAATCTTGGTCGTGATAAGATTGAAAATATTCAATCGACCCAAGTGTTTTTACCTGGAAAAACAATGCATCATCTCTGGGTACTTTCGTAGTGCTCGAGATCAAAGTCGAACAAGACGAGCCTAAACCAAGTTAATGGCCGTTCACGTCTTGTTTCGGTCACATAGAGGATAGAGGTTGATCTAGGGAGGGAAACAGCGAAGAAACTTGAGATCAGGTTGAGAATGTGTTCTGGGTGTAAGAGTTCAAGATCTCCGTCGTAAAGGTGACTAGAAATCTCCAAGGCTAGAAGTGTGTTGGATACTCAGGTCTGTTTGCTCTAAGGCTCTGGTGTTTTTCCGTATTCTAGTTGTTCTGCCTTGGAAGATAGAGGAAGCCACTATTTATAGTGTTGAACTCACCCTGATCTCTCGACAGAGAAGGTGGAAGTCGTGGAAGAGTGGGGGAGTGGAGGACATGAGTTGTTCTCGGTAACTGCTAGGATCGTGTAGATCATGTCCACTCAGCACCACTTTCTCGTAACTGTCCATCATCTCTATCAGTTTCTTTCAACTGTCGTAGACCGCCAGACCAATACCCCTAAAGTTATCCCCCTGTGTGATGTTTTGATATCTCGAGTGATGCGCAGGTATTGCGTAGTTGTGTTGAGTTTGAGTAATGTCGTGTGACTATGATGTCATGGCCAGCGTGAGTGTGGCGCTTTTGAGACGTGCATAGTGGGAGTATAGGAGTGACCTTGGCCGTTGGCCGAGGCCGGGAACTCATGGCGCCATGGATATGGCGCCTGTAGGATTGCACCTTGGCCTTGGGCCAAGGTTGAGTTTTCATGGCGCCAGGCATTTATGGAGCCATAGTCCAAGAGGCTACGGCCTTGGCCTTTGGCCAAGGCCAATTTCTATAGCACTATAGCGCTGCAATTTTTATGGCGCCATGACTCATGGCGCCACGGCCTTGGCCTTTGGCCAAGGCCAATTTTCATAGCGCTATGGCGCAAATTTTCATGGCGCCATGATATATGGCGCCAAGGCCAAGGCCAACCTTGTTGCAGCTGGTGCGTTCTGGCTATGCTACTTTGGTTATGGTGCACATGCTTGCTCTATAGCGTACTTGAAGTCATGGCGTGCTTATCCATGGTATGTTAGACCATCCTGAGTTTAGAGTGTGGTCTGCTTAAGCATGTTTAGGCTGTTGTATGCCTCTCAGAGAGCTCTGGACAGGCCTAGAGCTTCGGTGTTCCTGAGGTTTTCATTGAGACTCGGATGTTGAGTCACATTTTGAGAGGAAATCCATGATGATGCGTCTCTGTTAACTCTTCACCATGTACCATTGAGCAATCTAGTTCAGATATCGAGGAATTCTGGGCGATGTCGATATGAAGCAGATTAATGGGTTTATGTGCTGGTGAGATTATTGGTACTGCACTATGATATCATCCTCTCCACCGGGAGTTATAAGAGAGAACTCATAAAGAGTACATTCAGCTCGTACAATAGGTTGCATTCTGAGCTATAGAGATGTGCCTGAATAGGCGATTGCCTCTAGGTAAGGCGTAGTTAGAGAGGAGTTTTACGATTTTGTCCCTCTCCCATTTTTTACCATCTACATTAAGTCCCCTGGTTAGCGTGGAACAGTAATGTTTCATACTAAGCACTCAGATGGTGATAGCAACCCTAGAAGTCTTAGTCTCTTTCTTTTTTTCTTTTTTTTTTGCAAAGATGTATAAAGGACTAGGTCTGACCCCGAGAATCGAGAGCAAGCTTGTGCGTAAAAGTTTTTTTTTTTTAGCATGTACACGTGAGTATGTGGAACGTGCCCTTGGATCGTTCCCTCCCTCCATCCAAGGACGATTTACATGAATACTTAGACCCCTCTCAGGATCTTGGGAGGAGAGTCATCTTCTTGGTTGCTGGTAGACTGATGAGGGTCACTCCCGAATTCAATCAATTCTGGGATTACACCTTGACGACTCTGGGTAACTTTGTTAAGAAGGTGAACGCGGATGATAGACCCACCTTCACCCTGGCACCCCAGGTAATCTTCTTTCTGGATATTCATGTATACGCTTTTGTTTGTCTTGCCCAGGTTGATTGGGATTCTTTCCTTTGGTGACAGATGGCGCCTCCTCCGGTTGTCAAACCTAAGAAGATGATTAAGTGTAATAGGATGGAATTACCTGAGGGTTGTTTCGTTGATCCTTCCCCAGTGATGTGTATGTGTCCCTTTCCATCTCAGGTGAGTCGTTCACGTTCCGGTGGGGTTTCTCGTTCTATATAGATGTATCCCCTCCCTGGTTGATCTTTCTTTACCGTCTTTTGCAGGGTTCAGTATCGAATGAGTCTGAAAATTTCACGGAGTCCCCAGCTGTTGACGCCGAGGTGAGAAATGAGGTAGATGAGCCAATTGGTGTTGGTCTTCGTGTTTCTCCCCCTCCTAGTGAGGCCGATGGTCGTGAATTTGCCCAGGTAAGGCATGTTGCTTCTTGATGTCTTTGTCGGCCATCTCTCTTTCGGGCTCGTCTTTGTATGATTAGTAAGTAGTCGACTAACCACCCGCGGTCTTGTGTCTGTAGGAGCAGGAGAATGAGGGTCGCGCTGATGCTGTCGTTGTCTCGGAGATCGTGGGAACGCCAGAGAGTGGGGAAGGCTTTAATGACGACATGGGTACCACCGTTCCTGAGATTGTTGACGAGGTCGTTCTGAATGGTTCGGGAGTAACCATTCCTCCAAGGCAGACACCGGACGATGGTGTAGAGACCACACTCCCCAAGGTTGTTGGCGAGGTTGTTTCGGATGATGTGGAGACGACTATTCCTTCGACTGAGCAGATGTCCGAGGGTGATGCGGATCCGGAGCCTTCCTATCCTGGCGCTGGAGTTGCCTTTTCTTCGTCTATTAGCAGAGTTCGACCCGGCTACACCTTGGTGGGCAACTTCCCGGTGTTGAGTGAGTATCAGACACTGTACAACCATATTTAGAGGAACTTCGGCCACATTGCTCATGACAGGGAGAAACAGATGCTTTCTGAGTCGATAGTTGGCATTTTGTTGTCGAGGATGACCGAGATGATGACCCAATCCATTGATTCCGCTGATCCGCTTGACGTCCAAGATTGGGAGGATTCCATAGATGTAGCTGAATCTAAAGGCTTTAATGTGGCTTAGCTTCGTGACATGTTCGAGAAAGCTAAGGCTTGGGGGTCTCAGGAGGTTCTTCGAGAGAAGGAGGAGAGGGTAGCGAGGCTGAAGGTCGAGTTGCAGAGGGAAGAGGAGGAGTTGGAGCGGCTAAGGTTGTCTTGTAAGGGCGGATCTAGTAGGGTCTTGAGTGATTTTCCTAACTAGTAGGTTTTGGTTTCACTATTTTTTTTTGTCTTTGAACGCTGAGTGGGTTGTAGGTATTTTCTATTGACTGGATAAGATTGTGTTTTCTAAGAGATATTGAAATAAAAGACTTTCCTTAATTAATCTGCTGAAACGAAAATCCTATCTACTGCACGCTATGTTGCGCTGCTTTGGAGGAATGTAAATACAATAAACAGGAGGCTTAGTGCCGGCCTCCTTTGTGCTTCTGGTGAAGCACTGCTAAACTGAATCCATACCCACAGCCAATGTGGCATGGAGCGAATCACTGTTAGGTAGGAGCTCCTTCGCCTTCTTGCGAAACCTTTCCATGTATGCAACTGCGCTCTCCCCCGCCTCTTGTTTGAGGTTGGCCAGTTCGACAAATTCTTCGAAGTCCAGAATAGTTTCCAGGACCTCGGGTGGTATAACATAGGGCATCGGTTCGCCCTTTCCTCTGATTCTGACACTGCATAGCTTACCACGTACAATTCCAGATTCCTGAAGAGCTTTGATGAAAATCCCGATAGTTGTGCCGACGTCTACTGCGGGCTTCTCGGGGTTTTCCTCTCTAGTGGGTCTCCCTGTGGTGAGTCCCCAATGACTTGGGGAGTGTGGGTTGTTATACAAATGAGGGTTTGACGAAATACCTTCTGGATCGAGGGGGTCTCCATTGGCTCCCTTGATTTCCGCGGATAATGTTGCTACTGTTTTCGTGGCGCCCTCTTTTGCGCAAACTGCTCCAAAAACGCCAGAGGAAGCGTCTCTTGATTGTTGTAGATCCATGGGCGTCCCAGAACCATGTCGCTCTCGACGACTCCCTTAACGATGTGAAACTCCGCTATGGTTGGGAACGTGGCGACTTCGATGGGAAGGTCGATCCACCCGTAGGTGCGTACCTCTACTCAATTAGGGCCTTTGATAACAGCAGGGGCATGGATAGCTCTACTGCGAAGGATATTAGCGGCTCTAAGAGTCTTGACTGAGATGATGTTTGTTTGGACCAAAATGTATCCTAGGGATCTTAGTACAAAACGACCAATTTATAAGGATAATAAACATATTTATATGGTGTAAACATAAGTGTAAAGACATGAATTTAGATACACAAATATAAGTGTTAAGACATAATAACAATCAAGTAATATACATAATCATAAGTAAAGGGATTAATTGCAAACATATAATTTAGCAAATAGATAAGAATTAAAGCTTGAGTAACAAAATAACAAGATGTAG